>CM076580.1:1448209341-1448461841 GCA_034641835.2 Pinus albicaulis
TTGAATGTTTATTTCTATGTATTGATTAGCTTATAGTTACATTTTTCATGATTAATGGTTTTCCCTACCATGTTTATGTTATCTATTAAACTAGTTATGCTTAAAATCCTTTGTTGTTCACAAACTTGATGTCCATTTTACTCCATTTTCCCCAAAGATCCTTTCTACCTCGAATCAAATCGGCTCTTCAACAACCTTGTATCACCATATGATAGCTTGCTTGACCTCTTCGACCCCATAGCCCAGTTGATCTGACATCTTTTTACCTATCTTATATCTTTGATCAGTTTCATCCCTCACAACCTAAAAACCAAAACCAAAAAAACCTACTTCATAACTAGCCTAAAATCAGAACACAATAAGCAAACACACAGATATCCCTTACACATATAGAGAGAGCCCTCTCTGAGTCCAGGAAGGCTAGGTCCTAGGGCTCCAAAGCTTGGTTTGATGTTACACTTTCATTTGGCTTACCAATCAGCCTGCTAAATCATGAGACCTAACACTATCAATTCATTGCGCGTCATATCTCTTCTCCAGATGCTCCTGAAGTATAATATACGCCTTATCCTGGCAAAGTGTGTCTTTTGTGTACTGCTTGGAAAACTGACTTCACAGAGTGTTAGTCATCAATATTTTTCACTTGTTGGTGATGACTAGTTCTAGCAGCCAAGTTTTCCAACAGCCGATCTAAAAATTTGTCAAATTTGCCAGCTGGGAAAACACCCATAAAAAATTTTCACCTTCCTACCTTTTCAGTCTGCCCATGACGAGATAAAACCTCATTATCAAATCCTTCCTAGCCTCAGCCATACTAGTCTACCCATCATCTCTAAAGAGACAATCCAAATCTATTCAAACAGTTTCCCCTAAGTTAGGAAGTGGCGCTTTAAGGCATTTCTCCCTTGGCAAATTATCAAAGGGCCAAAAACCTCCATCTACTATATACCAGTCATAACAGACCTTCCTACTCTGCTAATGAATTTTTTTACAGCCCTAGGTTGCGCCGCTAATACACCCTTAAGTCTCAGCAATCCATAGACCATAGGTCAAGCTGATTGTAGGTGTTTTTACAGTGTTTGATGGATCTTTCAAAGACAGAAACATACCAGCATCTCAGAAGACAATTTTTGGTTCCACATGAGAAGACAACTGCTTCTCAATGTGATCTTGAGCCTGAGATACAGCTACAGAGCAAAGAGCTCTTCATCAAGCTTTTGTGACCACATTCAAAGCCTGAAAGAACAGTGAAAGAAGAAAACAACACTGTCAAGAGGCTGTTGATGTGGCATGAATAATAACCTCCTTAATTTATAAGAAGAAGGTTTGAAGACCAAAGAACCTCCTTCATCTATAAGCAGAAGGTTTTTGAAAGCGCCTCCTTCATCTATAAGCAGAGGGCGATGGTTAAAGTTTGACTTGAAGAGTTGCAACTAACTGTAAGACAAATTTGTTTTTAATAAACAGTGAGACAGTGAATGCAGTTTTCTAAAGAAAAGTGATGATTGAAGGCAAAGATTAAGACAAAGGTTGAAATAACATCATACATTTCGCCAAGTAAAGGGCCTCCTTCATTCATAATTAGAGGGCCAGGGCATTAACTGAGTTCAAGGTTTGATTGATCAAATAATGAGTGGTAAAAACAGTAAGAGATAGTTGAAACAGAGAAACAATGTAAAAGACCAAGAAGGAAAGTAGGGGTACCACTGCAATCTAAGGGGTTAAACTTATCTCTTAACAGGGTTTCTTTCAAAAGACAGTCTGCAGCTCAAACAAAACAAAATTGAAGAGTGGTTGATGAGATGGGTCATTGCAGAGGAAAAAGACATGATAATGATTATGTTTCAAAGGACACTGATCTCCCTACTTTTAAAAGGATGTCTTTCAGATTACTTATCATAAGTTGACAAAGAAAATTTGAGTTTAAGTTCTTCCCATGAAAGGTATTGCAGCTAGACACAGTTGTTCATAAAATACAAGAAGGACTTTGGCATGTTTTTCAGATTCTGGAGAAAACTTCAAAACAAATATAGGCATGTTCCTTATAAAAGGGTCAAAGGTACTTTATCAGTGCATTCTAAGTAAAAAGAGAAATGTTAAAGAAATTCCCTTTTAAATGGACAGAGGTGGAAGAGCCTGAGCAAATGCAACTGCATTTTTCACCCACAGTAGGTCCTTATCACTTGTAAAGCATCCAGAGCAAAAATATTAGTTTATGTTGCAAAAGGGATAAGTGACCTCCTTCAAAATGTCAAAGAAAACCCCATGCAACACAAAATATCCTCTACAGGTGCCCTCTTTTCAAATGACAAAGACAGGTATACCATACAAAGACCAGAGATATAAAAGGGATTTTGAAGTGGTAGTTAATTTTATTTTTCAGAAGAAAGACATTGCAAATAGGTATACAGGGTTATAAGAGTGCAAGAGAGATCATGATATGTGTTTCAAGTCCTGGAACCTGGTAAAGGCAATGTGAGCATGCCACTGTCAAAAGGAAGGCCTTTTTCCCTATGAAAAATGTGTCAAAAATGATAATAAATCCCGGGTGATTATGTCTAAGTTTCACCCCAAATCAAAGGAAAACATCGGTTAAAGGCACACCTATAATCCTCATATAGCTTAGAGAAATTTTTGCTCCTACAGTGCAGAATATCAAAGGGCAGATTTTTCTCTCTATGAAGAAAACAGTCAGAGTGTTAAAAATTCTCCACAAAGTGGTTTCATTTCAAAAGGGAGGTCAGGCTTATAAGGAAATGACCATTTGCCACTATAGGTTTTGGACAAAAGAGAGTCTCATTTGTGATTTGGAACAAGCACGAACTTCAAGTTTTGATTTTAAACCAAAAGCCTTTTTTAAATATTACCAAAACCTTCATCAAAGCACTTCATAAGGTTTTTTGTTTCTCTTTTCCAATACAAAGGTAGTTTGACTGTGGCAAAGCTCTTTTGAATCTCTCCATATACAAAACAACACTCTTATTACTGTCCACAAGACCGGAAAAGAAAGATTTCAAGATATTTGTAGAATTTTTTGAAGGTTTAAGGTTGCGCGGCGCGCCTGGAAAAGTGCGCGGTGCGTTCAGGCACACAAATTACAAAGAAATACACAGGCGCGCAGCGCGCCTGTAGTTTTGGGTCCTGTCGGCCCGATAGTTGACCCGACAGCCCATATTGCGCGGCACTCTCTTGTTTAAACGCGCCGCGCCTATAACCAGCCTCCAAAACGCCTCCAACGTGCTTTCAAATTAGCTCCAATTCTCAAGCAAGGATGGCAAACGTATTTTGAGGTATTTTTGTTTTGCCCCCCTTGAATTCAATTTACTAGACAGAGTTTTGAAGTAGTAAAGTCCGTGGTATAAGTCAAGGAGGTGTTTTAAATATTTTGAAAAAACAATTTTTGTCACTGAGGGAGGTTAGAGGAGTGTTTCAATCAATTTCAAGGAAATTAGAGCTGCCATCAAAGATAATTTATAACCATAACCTCTGTCAGCCTGATGCATTGAAGAAAGAAGTTTTTGGAGGGTGGATAGTTTTGTCTAAAAAATCAAGACTTGTTGTGTTTCATCCTTGCTAGAAGTAAAACAATAAAGGGTGTTGAATTTGCATTGATATAAAAGGGCCATTGTAGCTGCCCTCAAAACCGGTTGAAAGGTGGAACAGTTTTGGAAAGGGAGGTTAAGGGTTGTAAAATGAAAGAAATATACCTGATTTCACACAGCAGTAAGCTTTCCATAAAATTTTTTTCCTTTTCAAAGGTTTCCTCTGTGTTAACAAGGCAAAACAATGTTTAAACCTTTCATTCTTTAAAGCAGAGCCAGTGAGGAATCTGCCACTATAATTCGAAGGTGTTTTCTGTCAAAACTTTGTGTAAAGAACAGTGAAGTATAAGGAGGGAAGTATTTTGGCTGAAGAGGAGTTTATTGTTGATTGATTGCTACAGGACTTCTTGTTACCACATCAAAAAACATTAGAAGCTTTGTCACCTTACCACAAAACACAGGAAAAGCACTTTGACTGTGTATCTTTATTGACTATGTTTTTGTCCTTCAGTCTACTTGTTGAATGACATAAAAAGGGAAAAAACCTTGTTTTGAAAATATCAGGGACCTAATACCAAAGAAAAAATGTTACACAACATTTGAAATCATGGTTGCCTTGATCAAAACAGTGACTGACAGAGAAGGTAGAAGTTTTGTTTAGTAGCATGAAGATGATGAACAAGGCCATGACAGTGATGAGCAAGGGAAACCAAGAGATGATACACAGTAGCCTCATGATGAGGGAAAGCAAATACAAAACATGGATCTTGAAGGGCATTCTCCAAAGCATGTGCTATCTGCCTCTCCTAGGCAAGGGGCCATGACTTCTTCACCAAAGCTAGAATGCCAAACATCAAAGAAGAAAACCAAGAAAAGCTAAAGGAGGCTAAAGGGAAGCGCCCAGCACGAAAAGTGAAGAAAGACACATCAGGACTTCATATTTTGGTTTCTGCTTCAGAACATATTGCTAAGAACCCTTGAGGGTCATACTCACCAATTTTGGGCAAATTTTGACATACTTTGGTTTTTTGGCATTTTTGAGTTTTTGGTCAAAACTCATGAAATTTGCCATTTCAGTTTGGGGGATTGTCAACAGAGGAGAATGGTATCATTGGATGCCATAATTTCAATAGCACACACTCAGTGATTTTCAGGACATTTGGAGATCATTTTCTTTCCCGAAATGGCAAAAAAAGCTCGCTTTTTGCACACTCTGCCCAGTCTATCAGCAGACTGTAATTTTTGGGTTTTTACACACAGGTTCAGTTTTGGAGGACTTCTAGGCATCAGATTTGGAAAATTTCAGTTGTTCCAGAAAATAGACACTCATAGCTTTCCCACAAGCTATCATGAGCCCTGTTTTGACATCAGGAAGGCTTCCAAATGTTGCCGGCAAGTTAGGGGACCTTTTGCTGATGTAAATTTTGAATATTTTTGTAATTTTTGAACCTTTAAAAACTGATATTTCCTCATGTGCGTTTAGCTATTTTTGCACATGAGAAGTTGTGAAAAGTAAATTTAATTCCCTTTTTTAGCATTTTCTAGATATTTTATGAGATATTTTGTGCCTTGGGCTTTGCAAAGCCTCAAGGACAAGTTTAGATATTTTGATTAGGCCAATAGGATGGCAAGTTGAACCATGAGGTTTTCCTCACTTTGGCCTATATATTCCAAAGGCTTTCATTGTAAAACGAGGCTGAACTTGATGATAGAAGAAATATATGGTCATATAAGCTTTGGAAGAAATACTTGTCTCATGCTTTTGGATTGCCTCTTGGATGTTCTTGGATGATGAATAGAGGATTGTTGTTGGATTCCATGACTTGGTAGAATGGTATAGTGTCTCTTTCTTTGTTTTGTCTTCTAGTTTCCATTCATGAATACATGTTTCTTGCTTGCTATAGATCAGTAGAGAACAAATTTGAGACATGCCCATGGAGGCACCTCAAATTTCCTGTTTCTTCATAACTTCTTTGTTTTCCTCTTCCTAAGTAACATTAAAGAATTCTTGACTGCTCTTTAATAATTTAGGATATTGTTGCTTGTTTCATTCATGGTTTTATACATGCTAAGTATGACTTACGGTATGCCCTGCTTACCTATGGCTAGCTATAGTTCCATCCATGAAATTTCTCTTTGACTGATTAGATTATCATTTTGTTGAACCAAGGAGGCCTAGTTCCGATCTAGCCCTTTGTCTAAGACTATGAAAATCTTGTTTTCAAAGTGCCCAATAACTTGAAGTACTATGTTTAGGCGTTCCGGCATAGTAAGTTAAGTTGTTTGTCCATCTTAAGTGTTTTCCCCAAAGTCTGATAGTCATTTCCCAAAGTTAGAGGGTCATATACCTCTATGCTTCTACCTTGAATCAAATCGGCCCTTCAATAGCCTTGTATCACCATCTAATAACTTTCTTGACCTTTTTGACCCCATAGCCCAGTTGATCTGACATCCTTTTTACCTATCTCATATCTTTGATCAGTTTCATCCCTCACAACCTAAAAACCAAAACCCAAAAAACATACTCCGTAACTAGCCTAAAATCAGAACATAATAAGCAAACACACAGATATCCCTTACATATATAGAGAGAGCCCTCTTTGAGTCCAGGAAGGCTAGGTCCTTGGGCTCCAAAGCTTGGTTTGATGTTACACTGTCATTTGGCTTGCCAGTCAGCCAAATCAAGGGAACCTAACAGTGACTATGGGTGCAACTATGGAAAGAGATGAAGAATTGGAGGCCTGAAACTCTAAAAAAGTAGGAAACAGAGGAGAAGCACTGGTTATAGTTTTCATTACCTGATTAAAGCCTTTTACCTTGTTCAGCTCCTCGATTATGGGTGTCAGCTGCAGCTGAGACACTCTGGTCAGTGTTTCATCTGGCGTTTCTCCTGGTAGTGGATTCGGCAACATGCCATCAAATGAATAGTGATAGGCCCCACTTTTTACCTCCATTCCCACCCCTGTCCAGGAACATACTTCGGTGTGGAATGCTTTCTCATCAATTTGAAACTTCAATGTCTCATTTTGAATGTCATTTCTGCCACGCATGTGGGTCAGATGTAGGTGTGTTTGTGGCTGACACCAAACCATATCTGTGTAGAATAATTATCCAAAAAACTCTTTGGGATTCTTTGTTGTGTTGCCACTATGTCCACCATCCGCTTGTACCAAAATGCGAATGCCTCTTCATTCACCTCCTTGGTGCTGGGGTCTCCTGAAAACTTCCATGGTGTAAATTTCATTGCCAATGGCTGAACTCTTGTGAGTTACATGGGCTCTCTAATTCCCAGGAAAGTCCATTTCCACATAGAAAACACCATGATAAGGTAACCGTAAATGAACCCAGTGGCTCTTTTGTAGTTATCCTCAAAGGCTTCAAATAGTTCATTCAGCAGAAACAAACACCAATTTAATTGTGTCCCCTGGAGGCAATGCTCCACGACTGAGATGGTATCGAGTGTACACTCACCTTTCGTATAGTGCCTCATGGTTTTTCTTGCAATCAGATAACAAGAAAATTTGACCACTGGTCTATTTATAATGTCTATCTTTGCTCCCTTTCCTCCTCTCTTAGTGTCGTATTTCCTATAATAGTCACCATCTCCTGCCTTCTTCACTCTCTTGGAGACAGTTTGGAACATTGTGGAGGCGTCTCTTCCTTCTTTTGATAATCTCATTAGCCTGTGAATATCTTCCACATGTATCAGAATTTCCTTTCCTAACCAGAGTGACCCATTCTGGATCCTGCTCAGCAGGAATTTCATACACTTCATCGTAGCTCCTATGGTTCCGAACACTAGAATATTTCGGAGGTTCAATATTGTTGATTGTTGGATACCTCTGAAGTCTCGGAGCATTCTTGCCGTTTCTTCCCCTACTTCAGTAGCATATTTTTTCCATATATACCTGCCTCTTCATTGTCAAGAATTAGTAGGAATCCGTAAGGTTTTTATCGATCAATGACGCGTTGTCATATTTTCCCACTAGCGATTCCATTTTTTGGATTCTCTCATCGAGCTCCTGCTCGATGACTGCTAGTGCTACCTTGGTCATTTTTTCTCTTCTTTGGTATACTTGAAAAGCTACCCCTGCTCTTTCTTTGTAAATTCCTACCTCTGGATGCTTCCTTTGGACTTCTTCTGATGAAGTTTCTCTTGTTGTTGCTGCTATTTCTGGATCTAACTCGGACTTCTTCGACATTCTCGCGGTGTCTTTCATGCAGGTTATGTAAGTAATCGACACTGAATGAGGTTGATAAGACCCCATAACTAATTAATTTTTCATGCTTCCTCTTGCATCTATAATCGTGTGATTAGTTACCATGATGAGGTGGGTTCTGACATATCTGACTCTGACTTTGGGAATTGGGAAGACGTGATTGGTAATTATTATGGCCGAATATGGAAACTTTATTGTGCTATGGACGATACTAATTAAAGTAATTACTTCTTAAATATCTGTAATCCTATGGACTGACATGGGAATGATGGGTCATGATGATGGAATGACATTCCACACATTTGGCTCTCTAACATGGATGACAAGCTGGACACTATCGTCCCCCCAACCACAGTCAGTTGCAATGCGGTCTCTGCATCGCAACTATGAGTTTCTTCTATTAAGTCCTATTTGCAGTCCTATCTATTCTCTTCTCGAGTGTGAGAGAGTTATTGACTCTACTTACTCTATTCTACCCTACTGACTCCTCTCGACTGCAAGAGTTATTAAAAAATGAAATAATGGAACTTACTCATGATAGGGCTTTAGGCATGCGCCATTCACCCATCCTGGTAATACCTGGCCATCCATTTGCGCTAACCAAACTGCTCCTGAATCTCGGATTTCAATCACATGGTACGGTCCCAACCAATACATTCCTATTTTTCCTGGGAACTTTTGGAACTTGTTCTCATACAATAAAACTTTTCCTCCAACCATAAACTTTTTGTGCTTTATATGGTGGTCATGCCAAGCTTTCTATCTGTCTTTCTGGACAGTCTGATGAAACTCTGCTAAAAACCTGTTCTTTTCAAGTTCTTGTAGCTCTCGTAATCACTCTTTTAGTGAGTCTTCCTTTGATAACTGTAGTGATGATGCGATTAGCAGGCTCAGTATGAAAAATTCAGTTGGCACCACTGCTTCCCTCCCATACACCAGCTGGAAAGGGGTCTGGTTGTTCAGTCTTTTGACAGTTGTTTTGTATGCCCACAATGTTGCTGGTATACATTCATCCAAGTCATCTCGATCAACATTGAAAATCTTTGTTAGCCCCCTTTCCATAATCTTATTGAATGCTTGTACTATACCATTAGCTTGTGGATGGTACGGACTGCTTTTATGATGTTGTACCATGAAATTTTCTAGCAGAGATCTGATTGTTGCATTGATAAAAAGTGTACCTTGATCGTTCGTCAGAATTCTGGGGCAGCCAAATCTGCTGACGATATTTTCAAAGATGAATAGAGCTATTGTTTCAGCCGTGCAATCCTTCACTAGTATCGCTTTTTCCCACCTGATCAGATAGTTTGTTGCGGTAATGTTGTACCTGGCCTATGAGTGTCTTGCGACAGGTGCTATTGGTCCTATAAAATCAATGTCCCACTTCTCAAATGGTTGCAATGCTTTTACAGGGTGAAGTGGTAGTTCATCTATGTGCGATGGACGTCTTGTCCTCTGGCACACATCGCATTTTTTTACAAATGCCTTACTATTATGTGTACTGTGGGCCACCATAAACCTACCTGCAGTATCTTCCTCGCCATGGGTTTTGCACCGACATGTCCTCCTGCAACTCCACAATGGCATTCCCACAGTATATCTTCCCTCTCATGATCCAGGACACATCTTCACAAGACTTGTTCTAAGTCCATCTTGTATAGGTGTCCCACAATTAGTTGATACTCTGCTGCTCTGACTACCAGGTGTCTTTTCTGGGCTGCTGTATATTCATTCGGGCACTCTCCTGTTGTCAGATAGGTTGCTATCTGGTCTAAGTAGTCTGGGATGGCTTCTACTCTAAAAATATCAGCATCTAGTAGCTAATCATCCAAGGATCCTCCATTTTCTCCATTTTCTAGCCTTGAAAAATGGCCAAGACCCACATTCAGTCTCCCGGGCTTCACTATCACCTCGAAGGTGAACTCCTAAAATAGTAGGAGCCATCTACATATCCTTCCTTCTAGGACCAATTTGTTAACTAGGTACTTTAAAGCTGAATGGTCTGTAAAACAATTAAACATACTGCCTAATAGGTAGTGTCGAAACTTTTGAAGGGAATACACCATTTCCAAATCTTCACATTCTTTTGTGGTGTAGTTCCTTTCAGTTGTTGATAAATTTTGACTTGCAAAATAAACTGGGTGATCAACTGAAGTATCTCCTGGTTGAGCCAGAACTGCTCCAAGTGAGATGATGGAAGCATCAATGTGGACATGAAATTACTTGTTCCAATTAGGATGAACTAATATGGGCACGCTTGCCAATTTTTCCTTCAGGGTATTCAGGGTTGTAGTATAGTCTTCTGTCCAAATGAATTGCTCTTATTTCTGCAACAGCTTCTCCAATGGAGCGGTTATCCTCACATAGTTGCAGATG
Source organism: Pinus albicaulis (assembly GCA_034641835.2). Classification (NCBI taxonomy): domain Eukaryota; kingdom Viridiplantae; phylum Streptophyta; class Pinopsida; order Pinales; family Pinaceae; genus Pinus; species Pinus albicaulis. The sequence goes on from CM076580.1 coordinate 1,448,219,480, forward strand.
AATCGCCTATAGTAGTTGGTGTGGCCTAGTAGTGACCTTAAATGCTTCATAGTTTCTGGTGCCTCTATGTTGATTATAACTGCCACTTTTGATGGATCAATGCAAACTCCTTGTTTGCACACAACATGTCCTAGTAGCGTCCCATAGGGTACTGCAAATATGCACTTCTTGAGGTTTAATGAAATCTAGAGTTGCCTACATCTGTCAAACATTATTCTTAACAACGTTGCATGGTTCTTTAATGGGCTGTAAACTGTCTAGTCATCTATATATACTTCCAGGAATTTATGTATATATTCCCAAAATGCTACTATAACAATCCGTGAAAATATTGCTGGTGCGTTTTTCAACCCGAATGGCATTATATGATATGAAAATGAGCCCCATTCAATTGTGAAAGTTATCTTATTCTTATCTTCTTAAGCTATCCTTACTTGATGGTATCTTGAAAATCCATTCGTAAATGAATAAGCTTCAGTCCCCGCAACATTGTCGAGAACCTCGTCACTGAATGGAGTGGGGAATGGGTCATGTATGCATGTATTGTTCAGGATCCTGTAGTCAACACAGACTCGAATTTCAGACTTTTCCTTTTTACTTTGTATGACTATAGGACTTACCCACTCTTCTTCTTCCACTGGGAATATCAACCCTACCTTTAGCATCTTATCAATCTTTGCCTTGACTTTTTCTTTCACTCTTGGATTTAGATGGTATGATCTGTGCTTTACTGGTCTTGCGTCGGGCTTTAAAATTATACGCATTTCCCCCATGTCCCCTTTTATTCCTTTCAACTCTGCTACTGAGGATGGGAACAAGTCTTCGTATTCCTGTAGCAAATTAAATATCTCCTTAGTCATTTCCGCATCCCAGTAGTCACCAATTGACGCAAGTTTGGGCTTTTCTGGTGTCCTAATGCTCAACTTCTTGGTCTTCAATGGTAGTAGATGAATTCCTTATGTTGTCTGTTCTTCTTGAATATCCTGCTCCCCTTCCTTTTCTTCAAAATATAGATGTCTAAGATCTTCTAGATCATCATCATCCATCTCACTATTTATATTTTTGCATGCTACCAACTGTCTGATGCTTTGGTTTGAGAGTGGTTTTTCTTCATCCTCCTGAACCTCTGGAAAGAACAACACCCTTGTAATGGCATGTAATGCTTGTGTTACTGGTTATGTTTTTCCTTCAAAAGAAAATCATTGCGTAAACTAATCTGCAACTGTTTTACAAGCACTGGTTCCTTTTTTCTTCTCTTCAGTTAGGTACCAAGCCTATGGAATTGAATCTAGTGAATGTACAAACTTGTGTACCCACAGTTCTTCTGGGTACCCTGCATCCTTCCATTGGTCCTTGCAATATTGAAAATGTTTTCTGGGGTCGGATCCCCCTTGGTACTTCTCAGTGAATTGTGGTCCTTCCTCCTCCTTGAATCTGGCCCTCAACGCTACTGCAACCCCGTCCCACTGCAACAAAGCGTTGTGGTGGCTGCTCCACCACCTTGCTGATGTGGATTGTAAAGCCACATCCATGAGTTGGACCCCATTAGGGGAATTTTGAGGTCTAAAATGGGCCTCCTAAGGAAATTATAAAATAATAGTGGAAAAAATCAAATAAGATTTGATGACATCATCAAATTTTAGAGGGAAAAATGAAAAAACTACTTTTTCAACTCATGTTTTCAACTTATCTCCCAAAGTTTTTACTCAAATTTCGAGCAAGAGTACTCATTGGATGCGGAATTTAATTCCCCATCCAAGGAGTACCCATGTTGCATACTTTCCATGGGTCCTACTACATGAAAAATGAGAAATACATAAAAAACGTGATTACAATCATGTTTTTTATGTATTTCTCATTTTTCGTGTAGTAGAGTTCATCAAAAGTATGCAACATGGGTACTCCTTGGATGAGGAATTAAATTTCGCATCCAACGAATACTCCCACTTGAAATTTGAGTAAAAATTTTGGGAGATAAGTTGAAAATACGAGTTGAAAAAGTAGTTTTATTATTTTATTATTTTTTAATATTCTTACCTTTTTATTTAAAAAATGGTGAATCATCCCCCATGGTTGACATCATCATCTTGAATCCTATTGGTTGTTATAAAGTTGATTTTTGTTGTACATTTTTCTTAGGAGGCCCATTTTAGACCTCAAAATTCCCCTAATGTATGGTCCACTGGTACTTTATCTTCTATCCTAGCAATAAAGGTATTTACAGCATTCATATCTAATAGAGTAGGATATTCTCTTACATCAGTTCTGATCCAATTGATCCTTCTAATATTAGCGCGTATTCTTGTATTTGTCTCATATCCCCCCTGCTGCCAATCATCCCAGGTTATTTCTGAACTAAGTCTGAGCTTTGAACACTTCTCCAGCTCACAATCCCCCCCGCTGTGGGGTTGATATAATATTCTCTTTTCCCTAATGTCATCTGATAAAGATGATCAAGAACCTGAGCCTCCTCTCTGCTGTCTACGGACTCTGTATATCAGGGTCCTTGATATGGGTCAAGAGGCTGTGTGACTTTGACTTCCCCGTCTTCAAAGATCATTAGTTCCTTCTTCAAATCTATTACTGCATAGTTGTCAAAATCCCAGTCGATCCCCAATAATGCTGGATAGGGATCCTTATCCCACATAATGTCTATCACCTCGAATTATGTGTATGTATTTACCCCCGAAACATTGACTTCGACCTCCTCTAGCCTGCCTATGGGCACAATGCAGTACTGGTTTTCCATATTTGGATTGGTGAATATGTCAGCTTTGGTCTTCCCAATGCTTCCCATGTCTTCCTTGGAAAAATTTTGACATCTGACCCTAGGTCAAGCATTGTGTCCTTAATTTGGAATCCCTCGACTTGAGTGTTTACATAGAATTCTTTCCTTGTTCTTCTCTTATTTCTTTTGACTCTCTGTATGTATCTTTGCATTGTGTCATTTGATTCCCCTGGTTTTGTGGTCTCCTGCACCACCATATCCAGATTCTGCTTCAATTTTTCCAGCATTGGTGCATTGGTTACAATTTTTAGAAATAGACGTAACCATTCTTCAATCATAGTGCTTGTGCTTGTCTACCCTAGGTTGCGGTAATTCAATGCCTGTGCTCCCCCCAAGTTGGGAAAATGTTTCGACTGCTTCTGTTGGCGAGAAGTCAGGTCTCGCGGACAAGACCCAGGTTCAGGAGTTGTGGCCAAAAAAGGGGTCCGATGTAGTCTAGGATCACGCCGACATTTTCACCCTACTCCGGAGAGCAGTGAGTCTCACCCGAGGCGTGCCACAACCACATGCAGAAGGGGATGAGATCAATGGCAAGGAACAGAGTCGCAACTCATGATGGACAATGCATCGATTATATATATGGAGTCATGTACGCAAGAGCACTTAAGAAGCATTCAGACATTAGAAAATAAAATTTTAAACCAGCATAAACACATTACATGCATGCAAACCTCTTATTGAGACAGCAACCTTTCATTACATTAATCTCTTAGCCAAGCGCATGATTACATAGCATTTTCAGCGATAGCTTACAACTCCGATACAGATGTCTTACGGAACAGAAAGGTAGAATAGAGAAGATTAGGAACCATAGAAGTGTCATGCATGATTTCCCGCAGTCGCTCTGTTCTTCTTCTCCTGTCACGAGCCTCACAACCTCTGCAGCATTCTCCTTTTTCTTTTCAGCCGGGTGACTGTTATTTATTCACCCGCTATCGCGACTATTAGTTCCTCTGTGTATTTTCCTCAGCTGCTTCCAGCTTCTCTCCTGTTATCTGTATGTTCCGCTTTCTGTCTTCTGCTGTGTGTTTTCTTCATCTGTACTTGTGCGTTTTCTTTCTTCAGCTATCTCGTGCTTCTGCGCCACCTTGATAGCTCCGCGACTCCTGGTAGTTGCGACGCGGTCGCGATTGCCATGTGTCTTCATGCCGCAACTCAAAAGGTCAAAATTCAAAATGTTCTAACCAAGATTTCAAAAACAAGGGCCTCAACAGGCCCCGACCACAGTTCCTTGACTCGTCCCCGAGTCAATCACAAATGACAGTTTCCACCTCCATTGACCCGCTGGCTCCCGTGCCCTGTTCGGCCTGTGTGCCTTTGTCTCATGCCCTTTCCTGCTGTGCTCCTCCAAGTGGCTGTTCAAACAAGGGCCCCAACTCCGGGACCCTGTGGAGCACTATATCTTTGAGCCCGGTGAAGTCCGACACAGCTTGCTGCCATCCCTGCATTAGCGAGTCGGCTTCCTCAGTGATCCTGGTGGTAGCGGCCTCCTCTATATTCGTCAGGACAACCCCGAACATCGTGGTAAGCTGGGTCTCAGCCTTTGCAGCTAGCTGTTGTATTGATTTGGCACTGGCTTGAATGGGCGGATGGATTTCCCGAATTATCTGCTTAGCCATTGCTGAGTTGGCCTCGGTCTGTTGCATTTGGACCTCAAGCTCGTCCGCCTGGGCATAGAGTTGATCTAACCACGCGGGATCTGCGGTCTCCTGAATTTCCCTGGAAATCTGTTGCAGCTGGGCGGAGATGGGCTGCGTTTTGACCGTGAGGGCGAGTGAGCACTCCTGCAGACTTCGCAGGAGGTCGTAAGCCTCGCGCGCTGTGGAGTGAAGGGTCACCTGCATGTGAGTTGCCTGGGTCTGCTTAGCTGCTACTTGTTCAGAGTATATAATCTGCAGGTCGGGGAGCGCGGGCTGTGCGGCTAACGCCGCTTGAAGTTCCTGATTCTCCCTACGTAGACCAGTGAAGGCAGACCGAATGTGGTAAGCCTGGATGGCTACATTTCTCTCCGCTATATCGGCAGGAAGTGGGGCATGGTGAGCCCTTACAGCGGGCCATAGGTCTGAGAACGTCTGAGCGGCAACGGTGATCTTCTCCTGCAGGTAGGTCTTCTCCTTGGTCAGCTAGTCGCGCTGTTCAGTAAGCACCATGATCTGTTGGGGCTGCTCATCGCACCGCTGCTGCAGCTCCGAATGAAGTTGTTCGGCCTGCAGGGCCGCCTGCTGAATTAATAGGTACAACTGGGCTGTACCCCATGTTTCTACGTTGGGGTTGCCGGAAGCGCCCTGCTCCGGCAGTCGCTCCTGCAGAGGTTGCCCAGTGGCCACTGATCTGTTGGAATTCTCAGGAGGGGACACCGGTGTCTGTTGCTGCGTTGAGGTGCCCATGTCGGAATCTGGCCGTTCTTGCTGGGTGGTCTGGCCTATGGGGGGAGGGTCAGCATGCTCAGGTGGAGCTTCAACCGAGTCAGCCCCATCGTTGGCCAGCTGGGTAAATATAGTAGAGAAAGAACCCTGGGGTGTGGCCACGGGGTCGACTGGTGGTACTACGGCCGCAGTACTGGAGGTGACTTCAGCCCCATGGTATCCTCCAAAAAGTTCCCTGATAAGGGGGTCGGATTCAGTGGCAGATGAGTTTGATGGAACGGATGAAGTGGCAGGTGGCTGGATGGTGGAGGGAACGATGGACGGTGTGGAGGAGGTATGGGGGAGTCGAATATTGATGAATTTAGAGGGGTCGATAAGGGGTTCCTCCGAAATTAATGTGCCTGTGAGTGGAGTGGGTGGCGGATCGTCATCAGTAAGGTCCACCACCGGATCAGTGACGGTGGTGCGGGCCCGCTTGGATGGAGCGGGGTCTAATGGATCAGGTCCCGGGCCCGTTTCGCCCATTGGGGTGATGATGGGGTTGGTAGAAGTGAATAAGTTGGTAGGGATGGGAGAAGTGAGAGGGGCAGTATGGGACAGAGAACGAGAACGACCGAGCTGGAATTTAGAAAATAAAGGAAACAAAGGGGCACCGCTTGAAATAACTTGGGTCGCCACGTTGAGACTTCGTACCTGAGTATTGAAGTGTTGTACGACGGGGACCAGTGATTCGGGGAGTTCCTGTGAGGTCCCGGCTGCATCCTGAGAAGGTCCCGCCGCGGCGTATGAGGGCCGTGCCGCGCCCGTCTCGACAGGCTGTTGTGTCGGCAGCATCCGCTCAAAGTTGTATCTGAGGATCCCGTCGCGGATGTGCTTTATGACCCCTGGCCACGAACTGACCTCGCGGTGAGAGGTAGCATCGTCCAGATGGAATCTGAGCAGCGCCATGTGGAAGGTGGCTTCCGGCACGCAAGTGGGGCAGAGGTAAGTGTGCCTGTGGCTTACCCCGAACCATACCTGCTCACTATAGTCGTCCAACAGGTTCCTGGGCACCCGTTGCTGGATAGCTACCACATCTTTCATTAGCCCGTACCAAGCCCGAAACGCTTCCGCATTCACCTATTTAGTGCTGGGGTCAGAGGACACCTACCACGGGGTGAATTTCATCGCGAGGGGCTGGCTCGCGGTAGTTTCTACCGACAGCCGGACATCAGGAATGTGCCATTTCCACATGGAAAAAGCTACAATCACGTAACCATAGATGAAACTGGTGGTGTGCTTATAATTCTCTTCGCATGTCGCAAACAGTTCTTTGAGCATGAAAGAACACCAATTCAGCCTGGGGCCTTGGATACAGTGCTCCGCAATGGAGATGGTATCCAAGGTGCACTCTCCTTTGGTATAATGCCGCATCGTCTTGCTAGCAATGAGATAGCAAGCGAACCGAATCTCCGGCTTGTTAATCAGATCAATTTTGGTGCCCTTCCCCCCCGGCGAGTGCCATATTTGGTATACAGGTCTGTATCACCCGACTTTTGTGCGTGCTTGGAAGATGTCTGACCGGGAGCGGAGATGTCTGCGCCATTCTGAGACAGCCCTGTGAGGCGATGAATGTCTTCAGCATGAATGGGGATCTCCTCGTTTAGCCACAAGGACCCATTCTAAATTCGGCTGAGGAGGAACTGGGTGCATTGCACGGCCGGTCCTATAGTCCCAAAGACAGGAAGAGTTCTTAAATTCATCAAGGACGATTTCTGGAGGCCCCTGTACTCTGGCCGCATTCGGTTGGTTGAGCTACTGCCTGGTGTGTAGTGATGCTCCATATATGTCTGCCAATGGAGGTAGGGGAATTCGACCGGGTTAGACAGGTTGGCGTCTATCAATGCTGCACTGTCGTATTTGCCAACCAGCGACTCTGTCCTGTGGATCCGACTGTCCAGTACTGGTTCAGCAACGGAGAGGAGAGCCCTTGGAATTTTGGCACGGCGCTGGTAAACCTGGAGAATTCGCCTGGAGCTTCTATCTTGGTGCGGTGCGTTTTGAGACTTCAACCGCTCTGGTGTCGCTGCAATTGCCAAATTGAACTGGTCCGACATTCTTGTGCTGTTGGTCTCCATGCAAGTTATGTCATCACCTGGCACGAGCGGAGTTGATGAGACCCCATAACGACAATTAATTCCTGCTGGCCTTCTTGCCTGCGATAATCGTGCGATCAATCGCATGCCTGTGTGTAATCTGACAGTTGCTGACGATGTCATGGGGAAATCGGCGGACGCGACGGATGAGGGAACTGTGGATGATGGCAAATGATTATGGTACAGTTACTGCCTACTTATGGTAATTTATGATGCAAATCTGAGCGATCCTACGGACTAACAAAAAAGACTGACGGAAATGACCTGGACTGATACTGGCACGTGGATGGATCCTACAAGGATGACACACTAGACAGGTGTTGCCCCGACCACAGTCGGTTTCGGTTCTGCCCCCGCAACTGAGCGGTTATTGACAGACTACCTATGAACGGAAAATACTCCCTACGCTCATCCCGGTTGCGGGAGAGTTATTCGACTAAACTACGCTACGGGTGCTCTCGGGTGCGAGAGTTATTGATGAGAAGTGAAAGGTACTTACTCCTGGTAGGGTTTCAGGCATGCGCCATTCACCCACACAGGGAGAACTGTACCGTCCAGTTGTGCCAACCGAACGGCTCCTGAGTCGCGGATCTCGATGACAAAGTAGGGTCCCAACCAGTGCATCTGGAGCTTGCCTGGAAACTTCTGGAACTGGCTGTCATATAAAAGAACTTTGTCGCCAACTTGGAAGGCTTTGTTCTTGAGGTGGCAGTCGTGCCACACTTTCTGCCTGGCCTTCTGAACCTTCTGGTGGAATTCCACCAGGAATCGGGCCTCATCCAGCTCCTGTAGCTCCTGGAGGCGTTCCCGAAGTGACTCCTCTTCTGAGAACTGAAGAGACGTTGCGATTAAAAGACTGGGTACAGTGAACTCGGCGGGAATCACAGCTTCTCGGCCATACAGCAACTGGAATGGCGTCTGATTGGTCAAGCGTTTTACCGTAGTCTGATAGGCCCACAATGCCGCTGGGAGACGCTCATCCCAATCGTCGCGCTGAGCATTGCAAATCTTAGTCAAGCCCTTTTCAAGAATTTCGTTAAATGCTTCCACAGTACCATTGGCCTGCGGGTGATATGGGTTGCTCTTATGATGCTGAATCATAAATGTGTCCAGTAGTGACTTGACCGTGGCATTAATGAAATGCGTACCCTGATCGCTGGTTAAGCTTCGTGGGCAGCTAAACAGGTTGATGATGTGTTCAAAAATGAACTGGGTAGCTGTCTTTACCGAGCAGTCATGTACCGCCGCTACCTCCGCCCACCGGGTGAGGTAATCCGTGGCGGTAATGATGTACCGAGCCTTGGAGTGTCTGGCGACTGGGGCGATAGGACCTACAAAATCAATAGCCCACTTTTCGAACGGCCGCAACACATGCACTGGGTGTAGCGGAAGCTCGTCCCGGTGAGAGGGCCTTCCCGTCCACTAGCAAACATCGCAGCGCTTCACGTAGGCCTTACAGTCAGCATGTACTGTCGGCCACCACAGGCTAGCTTGGAGCACCTTTCTTGCGGTGGGTTTCGCACCCACATGCCCTCCCACAACACCGCTGTGACATTCCCACATTACCGCGTCTCGTTCGTGTTCAAGGACACACCTGCGCAACACCTCATCGAGGCCCAGTTTGTATAGCTGCCCCACGATCAATTGGTAGTCGGCCGCCCGGACAACCAGGTGGCATTTCTGGAGCGGGGTGTAATCCTGAGGGAATTGTCCCGTGGTCAGATAAGTTGCAATTTCAGCCAAGTAATCCGGTACTGCTTCGACTTGGAAGAGGTCGGCATCTGACAGCTGATCGTCCAACGAGCCTTCGTTCTCTCCCGTCTCCAACCTGGATAAATGATCGGGACTGACATTCAACCTGTCGGGCTTGACAATCACCTCAAACATGAATTCCTGGAAAAGTAGAAGCCAGCGACAGATCTATCCTTCCAAAACAGGCTTATTCACCAGATACTTCAATGTAGAGTGGTTCGTAAAGAATTTGAATTTGCCGCCCAGAAGATAGTGGCGGAACTTCTGGAGGGAGTACACCATCGCCAACGCCTCCCGCTCGGTCGTGGTGTAATTCTTCTCCACATTCGATAACCTGTGGCTGGCGAAGTAGACGGGGTGGTCAACTGTCGTCTCCCCCGGTTGCACCAAGACAGCCCCAAGTGCAATACCGGACGCATCGATATGCACATGGAACTGCTTATCCCAGTCGGGATAAACAAGTATGGGCGCCGTCGCCAATTTCTCCTTCAAGGTGTCAAGGGCCTTCCTACACTCCTCCGTCCACTGGAATACTTCTGACTTTCACAACAGTTTCTCAAAAGGGTCCGTAATTTTTGCGTAGTTGCGGATAAACCGCCTGTAATATCCTGTGTGCCCGAGAAGTGCCCGCAACTGCTTCACTGTTTCAGGGGCTTCCATGTGAACTATGACCGCGACGTTGGCGGGATCGACACAGACCCCTTGCTTGCACACCACGTGGCCTAAGAGTGTGCCGAATGGAACTACAAAAATACATTTCTTCAAGTTCAATGAGATCTGCAGCTGACGACACCGGTCAAACATAATACGTAAAAGGGTGGCGTGTTTCTTCAACAGACTGTAGACGGTCCAATCGTCCATGTAGACCTCCAGGAACTTGTGAATGTACTCCCGGAAAGTGGCAATTACAATCTGAGAAAACATAGCCGGTGCGTTCTTCAGACCAAACGGCATAACGTGGTATGCGAATGATCCCCACTCAGTGGTGAATGTCATCTTTGCTTTGTCTTCTTCGGCAATGCGCACCTGATGGTAGCCCGAAAACCCATCAGTGAAAGAATAGGCTTCATTTCCCGCAACATGATCTAAAACTTCATCGCTGAAAGGAGTGGGAAACGGATCGTGGATGCAGGCATTGTTCAGGCTCCGGTAGTCTACGTAAACACGTATCTCCGCTTTGTCCTTCTTGTTCTGAATGACAATGGGACTCACCCACTCTGCTTCTTCTACTAGAAAGATAAGACCTGCAGCCAGCATCTTTTCGATCTCCATCTTGACCTTTTCTTTGATACGCGGGTTCAGCCGGTAGGGTCGGTGCTTCACCGGCCTGGCCCTTGGTTTCAGCATGATGCGCATTTCTCCAAGGTCCCCCTTGATCCCCTTCAGTTCTGCAACTGAGGACAGGAACAAGTCTTCGTATTCCTGGAGGAGGCTGAAAATTTATTTTGTCGTTTCCTCGTCCCAGTAATCTCCCACCGTTGCCAGCTTGGGTTTCTCGTCTATTCCAATGTTCAGCTTCTTCATCTTTAGTGGCTGTAAATGGACTCCTTCAGTCATCGGCTCTTCACTGATGTTCCGCTCGCCTTCCTTCTCGTCAAAATAGAGATGCCTGAGGTCCTCTATACTATCATCATCCGGATAACCGTCAATCCGTTGGCAAACCAACTCGCGCCTGGCCTCAGGTCATGACACAATTGGGCCCCCGTCGGGCTCGGGGTGGCGGAAAAGCAAGACCTCCTTGATTGCCTGTAAGGCCCGAGACTCCTGCGCCATCTCCCCTTCGAACAAGAAGCACCGAACGAACTTGTTCGTGACTTCCTCCCACGAGCGGGTTCCCCATTTCCGCTCTTCCTCCAGGTACCAGGCCTGGGGGATTGTATCTAGGGAGTGGATAAACCTGTGGACCCACAGCTCCTCCGGGTACCTGATGCTACGCCACTGCTCCTCACAGGCCCGCAAATGGTGCCGCGGGTCGGAAGTTCCGTGATACTTAAACATACTGTGAGGTCCTTCATCCTATTTGAAGCGTGCCCGCAGCGCATTCGCCACGCAATCCCATCATAACAGAGTGTTGCGGTGATTTTTCCACCATCGAGCCGACGTGGATTGCAAGGCCACATCCAAAAGTGGCATCCGTCTTTCGGCTAGGACCAGGTCTTCCACCTTGGTGATAAAAGTATTGACAGCTTGCATGTTTGACAGGGTGGGATATCCGCGGATCTCAGTCCCCACCCACCGGACTTGGGCAATGGTAGCACATCTCCGTGTGGTGGTCTCATAACCCCCTTGCTGCCAGTCTTCCCACGCGAGTTCGGATCCGAGCTCCGAGCTCTGCACACTCTGCCAACTGACAGAGCCAGTCGCGTTCGGGTTAACACAGTCGTTCCGCTTTCCTGTGGTCATCCGATAAAGGTGGTCCATCATCTGAGCATCCTCCCGATTGTCCACTATTTCCGTATATCGCGGGCCCTGATACGGGTCAAGGGGCTGGGTGACCGGTACCTCCCCATCCTCAAAGATCATCAGCTCCTTTTTAAGGTCGATGATGGCGTAATTCTCAAAGGCTCAGTTAATGCCGAGTAAGGCAGGATAAGGATCCTTGTCGCCCATGATATCAATAACCTCAAAATCGGTGTATGTCTTCACCCCCGCAATGTCGACCTCGACACCCTCGAGCTGGCCGATTGGAAAAATGCAGTACTGGTTCGCCATCTGGAGTTGGATTGGCGAGTAGGCCAGCCGTGGCCTTCCAAGGGCCTCCCACGTCTTTCGTGGCAGGATGTTGACGTCGGACCCCAAGTCCAGCATGGTATCGATGATTTGGAATCCCGCAACCTGCGTGTTAAGCCAGAATTCTTTGCCTGTTCGTTGCTTGTTCCGCTTGACGCGCTGCACGTATTGAGGGGCAGCGGTCGCCGGATCTCTAAGTCCTATGCGCCCCTGCAATGCTCCTTCCAAAGCATGCTTGAGCTGTTGCCGTAGCGCAACATTGTCAACAATCCTGAGGAATAGCTGGAGCCAATCCTCAATCACAGTACCTGTGACGTTCTGCGCCCCAGATTCTGGCAGCACGGGCTCCTCCATACCTCCCGCGTCCCGCAGCTGGGCGAACGCCTCAACTGCCTCCTGGAAATACTTCTTCTGGGCTTCGAGCCTGATTAACATCTTCGGGGATGCCGGCCGAACCACTCGTGCTGGCTCCTTCCCATGGGCATCCTCCCCTGTTTTCTTCCCGCCCCTGGCCACGATCGCAACGTTCTGCATGTCTGGGGTCGCGGTCCCTCGCGGATCTGATTTTATCAGATTCGCTCCCCGCTGCCTCGCCCGTTCTTCCCACTTCTTGTTGAGCTCCGGACAATCCTCTATGGCATGGGCATTCACCCGGCACTAGGAGCACCAGGGTCATCGCGGAAGGGGACATTCTTGAGCTAAGTGACCCTCCTAGTCACAGTTGTAACATTTCACCGGACCATGTCCGCCTGTGCGGCCGCCCCGCATGCCACCGCCTCTTCCCCTTGGGGCCTCGTTGACCCTGTAGGAGGGACGATCCAATCGATCCGCAAGAGCGTCAAGCACCCTGCACTGCTTAGTGTTGTGAGTCGTGGAAACACAAAATTCGTAGTACACATTTTTTGGGACGGTGGAGTACTTCTGTAGTATCGGGCACATCCGAGGAGGATGCCCCAGCGTCCGGCAAATCTCGCAGTACTCTGTGGTGGAGGAACCCGGTTGAGGTGGGAACCCCGCGTAAGGCTGTTGCGGTTGGTAGACCCCCTGTGGATTCATTGCCATGCCACCACCAGGTGGTGGACCCCCCTGGATCGTCGCGACCAAGGGTCCTGCCCCTGCGCCACGCAACCGGGGACACTCGTTTGTGACGTGGCCCTCGACCAGGAAATGCGTGCACCAAACATTTGGTCGCGCGGGTCTCACCGGCTGGAGCTCCTTGAGCTTTTCAGTCAAGCTGGCGATCTGGTGTTGCAACCCTATCAAAGAAGTATCTTGCGGGCCGGCCCCCCCCGGTATTCTTAGGGGTAGCCCGCCATGGCTTCAATCTTCATGGCCTGCTCCAAAGCGTCCTGCAGATTATCAATCTTCTGCTGAGTGAGAGGGGTTCGTGTCAAGGGAAGCAGAGCCTTGATGAACCAGTCCCTCTGGTGGTTTGGATCGATCGGGTAGCTGAGTTTCCCGATCGCGTCCTTGAATCGCCGCATCAAATCCCACGCGGTCTCACCTTCCTTCTGCTTAATTTCCCATAGCTCAGACAGGCCCTGCTGGTCTGTCTGGGGAAGCTTGAATTCGCAGACAAAATCCCGCTTTACGTCGACAATTACGGGGTTAGGATGAGCCTCGGACCACTTGATAAACCATCGTAGAGCCCTCTCTCTGAGTGTGGTTTGGAACTCTATTAACTTCCCTGCATCTGGCGTCTGCCGAGCCCTCCAAATGGCTTCGCACAGATACCAGTGTTGCTCTACATCATCATTGCCCCGGCCAGAGAACTCTGGATACCAGGTGAAAGATCCAGCCATGTGTACTTGCGGAGTATTGACCAGGATAAATCCTCTAGGTCCTGGTTGCATAACGGTTCCACTAGGGAATACAACACTACTAGTAACGCTGCTATTACCGAACGTTACTGACACTGACGAACTACTGTATGACAGACTCAATGCTTGTAACTGAATGAAAATATTACTTAAAGGTTGATACAGTACCAGGGGAAGGTAGGGATCCTGGCCATGCAGAATGTGGGAAGTAGGGCTACCTGGAGGGGTGAGTGCCGTCTGCTCTTGAAACATCCGCTGCATCACGCTGTGCCATTCGTCATCGGAACTCTCTTCGGGCTGCATCTTTTCATCGTCTTCGTTAGTCACCATCTCTCTTCCTCACGTCGCTGGGCTCCCATGCACCCGCCGCACTTCCACTGATGTCCCGTCTTCCTCTCGGGTATCCAAATCCATAATCCTTATCCTCTGAGGCGCCTCCTTCTGGTTTTTTCTCTCGATCTCCCGTCTCTTCAAATCTCGCATCACCCTTCTTCGCCACCTATCAGCGATCTGTGCCCGTCGATGTGCACATCGCTCCCTCAACTTGCATGCAGCCTCAACATCCATTCCCCGCTTCCCGCTTCACATTCTACGTAGCATCTGTCCCTTCTCCCTTCCCCCAGCACCGGAGGTTTATGCTTCCATACTTGCTTTGTGGAATTCCATCAACCCTTCATCCACCATCAAGGCTTTAATCCACAGCGGAATCTCCTTGAGCAGCTTCCCTCTTAACTCGGACCGGAAAATAGCTTCAGCTTTCGAAAAGGATTTGTAGCACTCGGCAGCAAACTCCACAATATAGCCGTCCAACGTGGTTTCGACCCAAAAATCCACTACACGAGTCAGCTCCATGCTCAACCAATGCAGAGCTACCAGATCCCCGTGTATCCACCTGTGGTTTATCTTCCGTGAGCCATCACTAGGCACCTTCGTCTGTAACCTTCGCAACCAATTGTAGAGGTCGCTGGGGAACTTTCCCCAAAATATTTCGTACGTATCACTGGCTGAGTCAGAGAAAAGGACGAGCTCCTTGATCGCCGCCTCCTTTTGCTTGGTCAGTTCTGCTTGCTGAGCAATGAATTGGTCGAGATGATTATCCACCATCGCCATATCTCTCCTTCAAAAATCCTCGATACCATGATCTAGTTCCCCTCAGAACATGCAGGTCCTGGCAACGGAACCATTTGTTGGCGAGAAGTCAGGTCTCGCGGACAAGACCCAGGTTCAGGAGTTGTGGCCAACAAAGGGGTCCGATGTAGTCTAGAATCACGCCAGAATTTTCACCCTGCTCCGGAGAGCAGTGAGTCTCAACCGAGGCGTGCCGCAACCACATGCAGAAGGGGATGAGATCAATGGCAAGGAACAGAGTCGCAACTCATGATGGACAATGCATCGATTATATATATGGAGTCATGTACGCAAGAGCACTTAAGAAGCATTCAGACATTAGAAAATAAAATTTTAAACCAGCATAAACACATTACATGCATGTAAACCTCTTATTGAGACAACAACCTTTCATTACATTAATCTCTTGGCCAAGCGCATGATTACATAGCATTTTCAGCGATAGCTTACAACTCTGATACAGATGTCTTACGAAACAGAAAGGTAGAATAGAGAAGATTAGGAACCATAGAAGTGTCATGCATGATTTCCCGTAGTCGCTCTGTGCTTCTTCTCCTGTCGTGAGCCTCACAACCTCTGCAGCATTCTCCTTTTTCTTTTCAGCCAGGTGACTATTATTTATTCACCCGCAATCGCAACTATCAGTTCCTCTGTGTCTTTTCTTCAGCTTCTTCCAGCTTCTCTCCTGTTATCTGTATGTTCCGCTTTCTGTCTTCTACTGTGTGTTTTCTTCATCTGTACTTGTGCATGTTCTTTCTTCAGCTATCTCGTGCTTCTGCACCACCTTGATAGCTCCGTGACTCCTGGTAGTTGCGACGCGGTCGCGATTTCCATGTGTCTTCATGCCACAACTCAAAAGGTCAAAATTCAAAATGTTCTAACCAAGATTTCAAAAACAAGGGCCTCAACAGCTTCTTTAAAGTATTTCTTCTGTCTTTCTAGCCTAAACACTGGCTTTGGATATTCTGGTCGCATCAGCTTTATCAGGTATGTAGTCTGTGCATCTTCCCTGGTTCTCTTTCCTCCTCATGTTATTATGGCTACGTTCTGCATAGCCTGAGCCTCTACTATTCTTGGCTCTACATTTACCAGGTTTGCTCCTCTTTTTCTGGCTCTTTCTTCCCATATTTTAATTAGCTTTGGGTAATCTTATGTTGTGTACGTATTAACTCTACATTGAGAGCACCACGGTCTTCTAGGAAGTGTACATTCCCTGGATACGTGGCCCTCTTGGTCATAGTTGTAACATCTTACAGGTCCTCTTCCTCTAGCTCGGCCTCCTCTCATGCCTCCTCCTCGTTCCCTGGGAGCCTCATTCACTCTATATGATGGCCTGTCCAATCGTTCTACTAATGCATCCAGAGATCTACACTGCTTTGTGTTGCGTGTTGTGGAAGCACATAACTCACAATATATGTTGTTCGAAATGTTGGAGTATTTTTGCAAAATTGGGCATAGGCGGGGCGGATGACCAATGCTTTTGCATATCTCGCAATATTCAGTTGCGGCCTGATTTTGTTGCGTGGGGAACCCTGGGTAATGGGGTTGCAGTGGATATAGTCCTTGAGTGTTTATCTGCACAACTCCCCCTATTGGTGGAGCTCCTTTTTTCCCTGTTGCTGAAGTCCCCGTATTTTGCCCCCGCAACCTTGGACATTCGGTGACCACGTGTCCCTCCATCAAGCAATGCGTACACCATACATTGGGTCTTGCAGGTGTTGGGACACTATTTTTTTATTATTATTATCATTTTTTAACACCTATTTCATCCATTTATACCATTCTTTATCACGTCATTTATCATGCTTTATCATATAATTCCATTTTATAATTATTTATGCTCTTATGGATAAATATTATTTCTTCTGCTTTATTTTTAATAAATTGATGATTATTATGCATGATTTTACCAATGATGGCTTATTAATAAATGTGTTGTAACATCACTCACCATTTTAGTCTCCAAGATATTTTCCAGATTGAAGATTTGATCTCCAGCTCATCATTAAATATTCCAACTCAAAAATTCGTTGGAATAAGAAGCGATAGTTTTGCATTGAACGGTTTGGGCAAATGGAGAAGAATCTAGAAAATCTGAAACATGGGTTTTGTCCAAAACGGACTGAATTAACTTTATGTTAGAGCGGTTTTCCAAAATTCGGTTCGTATTAAGAGAAAAGGAAGGTTCTCTGAAGATGATTTTCCAAATTATCTCAGTTGCAATACCAAATTCGACCTGTTCCTGTTGAATGATTGATGGAAAGATATTTCAGATATGATCTTGCTGATCAATTGGTTATGAAAAATCCAATTTTTTTATGGGAATCATTTTGTAATCATCTTTATTGTAACTTCTCTCTGCACTATCTGTATTTAAATGAAAAAACAGAGGTCAAAGGGGAGAATTATGAAAGGGAATATAGATTTATTTATGAGAATAATTATGGAAAGAACGTAGCTTTGAAAAGACATAATTATATTGTAATTCTACTCAAGTTCAATGATTAATATCTAATTGAAGTTGTTATTCTCTCGCATTATCTGAAGTAACTTAGTAGTGCTTGCTGGCGGCTAAGGGCCCGACCTCTGGTGGAGTTAACTGCTTCTTTGTATTATGCTTCTGATGTTTCGAGCATTTAATTAGTTTGATAATTTCCTGTTTCTGTGAATCTATTTTATTCAGCTGTTTATTATTTCCTGTTATTGAGATAATATATGTTATGCTTATAATTTGTATTTCTATCATTTGATCACAGCATGAGTTATCTAGATAGTGCATTGCATTGATTTAATCATCTATAAGAGTTTGGTTATTGCTATTGAACTCTCAGATTGATATCATTTCTATTTGGATTTCTTTGTAGAGATTGAGTCTGATTTGGATTGAATCAACTAAGAGGAGATGAGTTACTGCTACTGTGCTCTCGACTAATGCTATTATTAATTAAAATTTCTTGTGTGAGATTAAATTATGATTTTAGTATAGGTTTGAGTCTTGAATCTTAGATGTATTATTTCATTTAAAAGTTACAACTTGAGATTTATGATTACATCTATTTAGTCTTGTATTTAATTTAATAGATTACCTTAAATCATTACTCTCTATGTTTATAGCTTGCACATATTTTGTACACTCTTGAAACAAAAAGACTTACCCAGGTTGATAATTAATGTGAGGTGATTAGGAGTTTTAAAAGACACCTTTTAGCACCCAACAACAAGCTGCATTGGTTGAATGTCCCTCAACTTTTCTGTCAGACTAGCTATCTGATGTTGTAACCCCAATATGGAAGGGTCTTGAGCTGCTGCCCCTCCTTTGAACTCCTGCGGATATCCCGCCATGGCCTCTATCTTCATAGCTTGCTCCAATACGTCTTGTAATGTATCAATATTTTGTTGTGTTAATGGAGTTCTTGTCAGCGGAAGAAGGGCCTTGATGAACCAATCTCTCTGATGATTCAGTTCGATTGGGTAACTTAGTTTTCCAACCACATCCTTGAACCTTCTCATCAGATCTAATGCAGTCTCTCCTTCCCACTATTTAATATCCCACGTCTCTCACAAACCTTGCTGATCGGTCTGAGGTAACTTGAATTCTTTAACAAATTCTCTCTTTACATCATCTATTGATGGGTTCGGATGAGCCTCAGACCATTTAATAAACCAACGTAGAGCTCTCTCCCTGAGAGTAGTTTGGAATTCGATCAACTTAACTACTTCTGGTGTCTGCTGAGCCCTCCATATGGATTCGCAGAGATACCAGTGTTGTTCCACATCGTCGTTACCCCTCGCAGAGAACTCTAGGTATTGGGTAAATGATCCCACCATGCTTCCTTATGTGGTTGTTACTAAAATAAAACCCCTATTTCCCGGCTGTGAAATGGTATTACTAGAAATACTACTAGTGTGTATTACTGTTGTGGACTGAACACTATTCAACTTACTCAATTCTCGTAACTTAACAAAAATTTCACCTAGTGGCTGATAGGGTACCAGGGAAAGGTCAGGACTAGAGCTACTTGAACTTTGGGGAATAGATTTACCTTGAGTTATGGGTGTCAGCCCCTCTCAGAATAGTTGCTCCATCGTAACATGCAACTCCACATTGGGCATCTCCTTGGGGCGCGCATCCTCCACGTTGGAATTTTCTCCCTTTTCTCTTTGTGTTGGGCTCCTATACACCTGCTTGACTTCCTTCATGGTACCTCCTATTCCTTGGGATTCTGTCTGACCTTCCATCTCCATTGTCATCTGCGGCACCTTCTCCTTGTCTTGTTGACTGCTTTCCTATTTCTTCAACTCTTTCATCACTCTTTCCCACCACTTCTTAGCTATCTGCACCCTCTGATGTGCTTGTCGCTCTGTCAACCTACTGGAGGTCTTGGCATCCATATCCCTATTCCCCCTTCCAACTTACTTGTAGCATCTCTCCCTCAGCTCCTTCCCCCAGTACTGGAGGTTTAAATCTCCATCTCGGATTTTTGAAACTCCATCAATCCCTCAACTACCATTAAAGCTTTGATCCACAAAGCAATCTCCTTCAACAACTCTCCTTGTAATCCAGATATGAACATGTCTTCTTCTTTTGAAAAGGACTAGTAACACTCAACTGCAAATTCCACTACGTATCCTTCCAAGGTATATTGCACCCATAAATCTACAGCTTGGGTCAAATCAGTATCTAACCGATGGAGGGCTACCAGATCCACATGCAACCACTTGCGACAAATCTTTCACAAACCGCCTTAGATTATCTTGACTTGTAGTCTCTGCAACCAATTATAGAGTTCCACTGGAAACTCTCCCCAGAAGATTTCATAGATATCACTCGCAGATTCAGAGAATAGAACTCGATCTTTAACAATTTTATCCCTCTACTATCTCAACTCAGCGTGCTATGCTATGAACTGATCTAAGTGGTTATCCCACCAGCTTCATATTTCCATTTCAAAGATCCGCGATACCATGATCTAGCCCCTAAATGAAATTTGGGGGTCCTGACAATGGAACCATTTTTTGGCGAGAAAGAAGGTCTCTGAGCAAGACCCAGGTTTTGGATAGAGGCCAACAAGGTTTCTGCAGTAGTCTAGCACAACGCCGACATTTTCACTCTACTTCAAAGAGAAGAGAGTCTCACCTGAGGTATGCCGTGACCTTAGTAAGGTTAGGAACAGATCAGATATTGACCATTCACAACTATAGGATAAAATAGACAGAACTAAGTACTCCAAACAGGTTTAGCTACTTTGCACAAGATACTACTCATGAACATAGTTAGGATGAAAAACCAAAATTTAAAGCGACCAATACATTCATCATAACCAGATGCTCATCATAGGATTTAGGACATCAAACCCAGATAGGAGTATATTTCATTAACAACAGTGGACGGTTGCATTACTCCTCAAAGCGATCGCAACATGACTGATTACAATGTTACCAAATAGAACATAATAGAATGAACAGAGCGAACGGAGCTCTCCTATGACTCTCTTCCTCTGCTCTCTACTGCACCAACCTCCCTGTCTCCGCTGGCCGACTGCCTATTTGTAACTTTTCCAGCGTGACTGTTAGTTTTCCCTTCTTTTCTGCTCCACTATTTGTTGCATCTCCCTGATCGTTGGGAGTTCCATTTTTTGTTCTTATTGCTCCTTTCTGCCATATGTGCTAGTTTCTGCAACTGCCACGCCACTTTCTCTTCAGCTCTCTGCAACCGTGACAATTCTCTGTCTACTATGGTTATGCTCTGCCACATGTTATCCGCGACTCAAAACCATTTCATTTTCAAAACAAGGGCCCCAACACCTACGGAAGAGATGACCGCGCATATGAAGCTATCCACCTTTAAGGATGTGGGGGATGAGGATATGGATTGGTTTTAGTTTGTGGCTAGTGTCATGTGGACTCCGCAAAATGTTAATAATTATGCTGTCAAGAGAGCATAGCTGGCTATCACATTTAAAGGTCGAGCGTTGGATTGGTTCATAGGATATCTTTCTCAAAATTTTGACCCCACTGTGGTACAGATTAAGGATGCCCTAAAACAAAAATTCCGGAAGTAGAATTCGTATTTAGAGTGCATAATAGAATTAAAAGTTATCAAACAAGGGCTGAAGGAATTAGTTTGGGAATTCAATCAACAGCTGAAGTGCACCATCAATGAATGTGGATTTGTTTATGATGATAAGAAGCATAAAGAATGGTTAATTTCCATGTTTTTTCCTCATCTGCGCAGGCCTATGGGACAACAGAGGATTGATTTTCACAGCAAAGCTGTGGAAATTTCTATGAAATTAGAAGTCGCACCCAGAGAAGATGCTAAGTTAGGAATGTTACAAATTCAAAGCCAACTGGATGCTATGCACTTAGAAATTCAAAACTTACACAAAGATCGAGGTAAAGAAGTTGGCGAGGATTTTTGGTGCATACGTTGTAAGGTTTCAGGCCACACCAAAGATTAGTGCCCTGTAATTTTTAATTACCTGCAAGAGGGGGGACCAAATCAACTACTTCCCAGGCATGTTGCTGGGCCAAGTACCCCCACACTAAGGTGCACTGATTGTAGGGTAGTTGGACAACATGATATAGACCATTGTCCTCGATTAGGGATGTACGTACTAGAGTTGAATCAGCAGTGGTTCAGGTTTTTCTCTTAATTTGGTCATGATGAGCACCACTTCTGAATGTTCAACCTAATGATAGACAGTGCTAACCTATATATAGTGCAAGCCAGCCCTTCTTCACCAACATCTCCTTCTGGCCCTGGAGGATCTCCAGTAAGAGGAAGGGGAGGGGGAAGATGTGCAGGCGTAGCTTGGGGAAGAGGGAAATTAATCTGCTATAACTGTGGAAACCTTGGAAACTATGCCTGTGACTGCCCAAACCCCGCGCAAAAATCTTGTAGGTATTGTAGGCAATTTGATCATGTAATTGAATATTGTCCTGTGTTACTTGCTAGAATGAAGGAAAAGCAATAGAAGACGCGTACGCAAAACATACAAATGGTTAAGGTTGAATCGAGCGATGATGGTTCGAGTGTTAATGTAATTACACATAGTGGAGATACCATTAGAGGAGATCAAGAAAAGAGGGCTAATTCAGAGCCACTAATCATAAAGGCATCTGACAAGAAAGAAAGACCCAACCTGAAAAAGGAAAATGAGACTTTCATTGAAGCCAGGAAGTATTTTGCAGCTGCAGAAGTGTTCACATCAAAGTATAACATAGAGAAAAAAATAGATCATGAAGTAAAACCATTCCTACAAGCCTGCATTAAGCTACTTCACAATCAGAAGGTAGTGTATAATCTTCAGGCCCTAATAGAAAACTGCGTGGAAAAATAATTGCCTCAAATTGAGACTAAGGTTGTGAAAAATATCTATAAACATAAGAAGAGAACTGGTCCGGAGATGCACATGACTGTGCAGATTGGAGAGTATGAGATGGATCAAGTCATCCTGGACTTAGGGTCTGATGCAAATGTTTTACCTAAGAAGACATGGTAGACTATGGGAGAACCAAAGCTGGAGTGGTCCACCAATCAGTTATGCATGGCCAATCAGCAGAAGATCATTCTAGTTGGAAGACTTCCCCAACTATTGGTATATATTGCTAGAGTAAAGGTACGCGTTGATTTTAAAGTAATACAAATTATGCATGACACGGACCCTTACCCTACACTATTGGTATTGGATTGGTCCATCAATATGGGAGGCATCATTAACCTGAAGCGTAGAAGCATGATCTTCAAAAATAATGGTATCCAAGTGATAGTACCATTGGACCCAGCATAAGGAGAAAGATATACTGAGCCATTGCGCGGGGAAGATGATGTTGATCATATCTATAAGCTAACTTCTGGGGATAAGAATTGGATAAACCCTACATCTGATGGGATGTTGAACTGGGATCATGTCTATTATCTGATGATGAGGCCTCCTTGCTCATGGGTCCTAACAAAGACAAGCCAGGCTTCCTACTCTCCTTTGATTCTGCCTCATCTTCATTCCCCTCAGAGCTTTCACAGGTGGTCACATTCAGCAAATATGATGCAAGGGACGAGATTGAGACTAGGAACAAGTCCGCGAGAGAAAGGATGAGGACTGTGTTAGCCATCAGTATTTTTTTACATGTTAGTGATGACTATATCTTCAGCTGAGTTTTCTAGAAACTGATTTCCTTATGTCAATATGTCATCCAGAAAACCCTCCCAAAACTTTTTTCGCCTTTCTACCTATGCAGTCCACCCCTAGCAAAACCACAACCTCCTTGTCAACAATCCTATCTAACCTCAATCTTATTAATCTGCCCATCAGCCTTAAAAGGAAAATCCACATCTGTTTCAAAGGTCTCCCCTATGTTAGGAAGTGGCGTTTAGGACATTTCACCTTTGGCAATCATCAAAAAGCCAAAAAAGCCCTCATCTGCAGCAGACCTACCATGACTGATCCCTTAATTTGCAAATGAAGTTGACAAACAGCCTTAAGTCGCGCCACTCATATTCTCTAGGTCTCAGCACTGCATGAAGCCCATTCTCAAGCTGACTAATAGGTTTTTCACTGTGTTCTATGGTTCTACAAAGACAAGAAATATATTTCATCTCATGGAGTAAATGTTGAGTTTACAGTTAGAGGAAACAGATGCTTCTAAGTGTATTATGAGCCTGAGATGAAGCTGCAAAACAAAGGTCACTCATCAGGACCTTACAGCTCTTTCCAGCATGAAAATCACAGTAAGAAAGGGTCGCCACTATCTCAGCTAAATGGTAAATTGTCAAGGCCCAGAGCCTCCTTCATTTACAAGCAGAGGGTTAGGGCGCCTCCTTCATACATAAGCAGAGGGCGCAGGCCAGTGTTGAGTCAGAAGGTTGCAGAAGTCCAGGTTTGCCTTTACTAAAACAATGAAACAATATCTTTAGGTTTCATGAATGTAATTGCTGACCATAACAGGAATGGAGCTTGAAATATGCTGGCTCAAAAGAAAAGAGAGTTTGCCCTGATAAAGGAGACCATCTGAAACTTTCAAGTCAGGTGAATGGTTGAAACTTTAGAAGGCCTGTCATCAGTAAACATCCAAATCATAAGAGGCCTGTTTTGTTAAAAATCAAATAGAACAGAAGGTCAACAATGTCATTACACAAGCGGGAGAAAGTGCTTGGTTTCTTCAAGGAAACACTGATCTTCATAGTCACAAAGTTTGTTTGTTAAAATAATCAATCATAAGATGCAACAAGCCAAATGTTTAATTCAATTTTTTAGACAAATGCAGAGACAAGATACTTCCGCTAGGTTTCGCCGACATACAATTATGCTTGCAAGTGAACATGCTTAGACCGATGTTTTCCAAGTGTCTACGAACATCACCTACAGAGAAAGGTTGTCTTAAAAAGGAATTGTTAAAAACCTTCAAACACCTTATCTAATGAAGAGCCTCCTCCATGCATGAGTAGAGGGCCAAAGCTACTGCTGGGTGCTGAAACCGATTGATACAAGAAAGAGCAAGAGAGAAGGATATCAAAGACCGAAACAAGGTCACTCGCTACGTATGAATGACAAATTTCCGATAATGTAAAGATACCGATACACTCGTTTCAAGGAACTCTCTGTTCGACTATACCTACGTAGGAAAGAGGCAAATATTGAACATGTCGTATGCTATTAATGCCAAAGGAGCACGTGACTTAAAAAAGGGGTTAAAGACCCTTCATTGATCACCTATACGTAAATCAAAGGAAATTTTCCGAGCAAACAAAGAAGTCTAGGGTGAAAGGATGCAACCTAAAAAGTGTATTTACAGTCCAGAGAAAAACTTGTGAAACACTCAGAAGTAGAAATTTATCACTGGGAAAGTAAAACAGTGACCAAGGTTGAGTCATAAAATTCATGATGACAGGTATGCAATGCTATGAATAGACAAAGAGACAATTTTGAGCATATGTGTGCCACTGATATCAAAAAGAATTTTTTCTCCTTGAGGAAAGGGTCAAGCAGCAGAACAATATCATATATCAAAAGTCCAAAGAGGCGCCTTTCAAGAAGGGGTGTCTACAGTTTTTCAAATATTTTTGGTGCATGATGAAATAGCCCTTCCTTCCTAACAATCACCAAGAGGGGAAGCAGTCAACATATTTCAGTTATGAAATTGTTCTATGGGCAAAAAGAGGTAACACAATGATCAGAGCAAAATAATGACTATGTATCAAAAGAATCCTGTTTTCATATTGCCCAAGCTTGTCTTTCTGATGGAGAAGGCGAGTGGTATTTAATATAATAAACAGGCAGAGGAAGTCAGTTGTGATAAATTATCATTGTTTATATGTCTTATGACAAACCACTTGTTACCATTCCAGAGAGCAGATGTAGCACAGGACTATGTGGAAAAGGGACCTGCAGACAAGACCTTCTAAAAACTTTGCCCCCAAGAAGATTTATCATTTAAGGTTATTATTCACTGTGTTCCAAAGTTTTTTCAGCCTGTGATCATTATTGATATAGTTTAAAAAGAAGAAGCCCACTTTTATTTTGAGGGAAAAAGAGCACTGTATACTACCTCGGCAACAAGTTTGAACATCCACGCCATGCTCAAAAGATGAAGGAATTGTCAAAGTAAAGCGACAAATCACCTATGGTATTGAAACACCGTAACAAAGGTGGTGTTGGTCGACTTAAATCAATCAAGGTTCAGAGCTCGGGGTTAAAGGCGATATATATATGTTCAATTAACAGACCCACTGTTTGAAAAGAACAAACAAAGTTAAAAGTCAATGTTCAAGTGACCGTTGAGAAATGTTCTTTTGAAAGTGATATAAGGTTTAGTGTAAAAGTGCGAAATTTCATTTTCAAGAAAACTTGAGTCGAATCCCGTGCATCCACAAGATCAACAAGCGAGAAAAACCAGGCGAAAATTCACAAATCCGCAATCGGAGGCGGCGCGACGGTCCTGGAAAGTGGCGCGACGTGCCTGGGCGTCGTTTTGCGAAGAGTTTTAACGTCGGCGCGACGTGCCTGTAGGCGGGCGCGACGTGCCTGTAGGTGCCCGCCCGACCGCACGACAAGCCCACCCGACGGCCTTTTCTCTTGTGCGACGGGTTTGCTCCAAAGGTTGCCGCGCCATTGTTGAAGCATTCCGGTGCTTTCAAACTCCTTCCAAGGGATTTCCTTTCAAGAACTCACAAGGTACTTCATCTCCTAACTTGAAAAACTCGGAAAATCAAATTTGAAAACCTGTGTGCCTTGGTTTGGAGCTGTGCATGGTTAAAGGGGTTTTTGACCGTTTTTGAAAAGAAGAAACTGACCTCACAGTCCCCCACAGCAGCACACCACCTGAGCAAATTGCCTTTTATTCACCTTTTTCTCCCACTGTGAATTTGTTACCAGAAATTTTTCAAGGATGAAAACACGTTAAAGGACAGAGTTTGTTGATAAGAAGTTGAAACCTTGGAGGCAGGGGTATAAAGTGTAGTGTTGTATATCTCAAAACTCACAAACAAAGAATGTATTGCCTAAACTACTGTGTGCAATGATTTTTTCGCCCAAGCTAGGTCTGTTTTCTCCTCGCAATATATTACATCATTCCGGTGACTGCTGACAAAGAAATTCTGAGAGTAAAGGGGACCGTTTTTCTGAGGGCAGAGGCTTTTGGTGGTTGAAATCCAACATCAGAGATAGGATCAGAAATGTATTGATAGATATTGTGAACCCACAAACAAAGGTGTCCTTCACTAAGCACTGTGCGCTGATTTTACAATCTAACTTAAGTCTGCCTTTTGTCATTGCACTACATTGTATCACTCTGAAGCCTTGTTGACAGAAGAATTCTGAGGGTGAAACAGAGCCTTTTTCCCCCGAAGAAATCGTAATTGTTAGTGTTTGAGGTTAATACCGAAAACAGAGGTACAGGGGGTGGATCTCTTAAACTCACAAGCAGAAGAGGTGTCCTTCACAAAGCACTGTTGCACCTATTTTACACCTAATCCAAGTCTGCTTGTTCATTACACTACATTGTATCATTCTGAAAATTGTTGGACAGAGTTTTCTGAAGGTGAAATAGGGCTATTTTCTAGAAGGCAGGGTTGTTGGTGATTGGGCATTTGTTGATGATCAATTTTACATTGAGGCCAGATGTACAAAGATGATGATTGACTTCTTAAATTGCATGAGTGGAAGGTGTTTTCCTTAACACTGTGGGCTAATTTGTCACCTAGCCAAAAGGTCTCCTCCCTCTTCCACTGTGTGGTCTCTACAGAAATCTGCTAACAGAGGTAATTTTCAAGATAAATGATCTGAAGAACAGGGTTATTATTTTTGAAGTTTGGTATTGAAGACACAAATACAGGTAAAAGTTGGCCTCTAACAAAATCACAAGAAGGGGGATTATTCAAGACTGTGCACAGAAGATCTACAAAGCAGTTTCTCACACATAGTGCCATTGATAAGAAGGTTACATCGCTGAAGTGTATCCAGATTTGAAGAACTATTGTTAATAAGTGTAAAGGGGGTTTATTCAAGGAAGCCTTGTTGCATTCTATTCAAAACCACAGTGACCATATCTATCCAAACAGTCTGGTGGCCTGTTTCAAACCAGCCGAGCATTTCTCATATAGTGAAGGCAATTTTCCTCTTCCAAAGCTTATTTCAAAGTCAGGATGCCTCCAAAACGAGATCACAAAGGCGGACAACATAAGAGATATGAGCCTATCTCCATAGAATAAATCAATGCTCATCCCTCAGTACTTTTCAATTTCCATGAAGTAGAACCTATCTCCATAGAAGAAATCAATGCTCATCCCTCAGTGCTTTTCAATTTCCATGAAGTAGGCTGTCTTGAATTCTGTCAGAGGATAGAAGAAGTCAAGAGTGTCTCGCCACTTACACATTTGTGCGCTTTGAGATTCAAGGACAAACACTTCCAGTTAGCAGGTCTTGACTTCAAAATCTCTCCAAGGTATGTATCCAAAGCTACCAAGATCCCGTATCATGTTGAAAAGTGGTTTAAACAAGCGCATCTTGATTTGGAGGATTATAAACCTTTCATCAAGCCGGAACATAGGGAGACCATCACTGCTATTTTTCCTTTCTCCTATCTTCTTAACAGTTATGCTCCACTGATGAAGGCCATAATGAGATATTTCACTTGTGAAGGGAGGTTTAGCCAAATATTTGCCTATCATGCTCGCTTGTTGATGCATTTTACCAGGAGCAGGCAATTAAACCTTCCATACTTTTTGTCCAAGAGCATAGAGAAAATGGCAACTACTGTCCAAAAGAAAGCTCCATCTCAGCAAATCCCTTCTCTCTTTCACCATTCCTTGATCAAGATCATCTTCTTACACCAGCTGGAGAAGAAAGGAGTTTCATGGGATTTATTCATTAGCCATGCCGATTTCGCCACTGTCCCTCCTGTTCATGTGTCTCCTACTCAGCCTGTCCATCTCCCAGTGCCTTTATCTAGTAGGCCTACCCCTAAAAAACTCAAGATGATCACTGGGCAGCCAAGTACACAAGGAGAAGGAGAGGGCAGTGAGACACAGGGAGAAAAGGAGGATGATGAGCAGCAGCAGCCATATTTAGAGGGACAGCAGCAGTTAGATATCATTGGACAGCAGCTAGAGGTTGATGAACAGCATCAATTTCAGGAAGAGGAACAGCAGCAGACAGAGGTTGAAGAGCAGCAGGTTGAGCAAGCAATTGAAACACCTTTCGAGCCACAAGCTGGACAGGATATTGAGGAAAGACAGCAAGCTGAAGCTGCCTCCTTAATGGTGACCAAAACTGTCCTTAAGAAGGGGAAATTTCCCAAAAGGACAACTCCTAGCTTGCCAAGGAGAAAGAGCGCTAGATTGGCCTTCAAAGGCAAAAGTACAATTGGAGAAAGCGCCAAGCATGGAGGTAAATCAGCTGTCATCCCTATCCCAAGCAATGACAGCGACAATGAGGCACGCATCCTTGAAAATCTCCTCATTCACAAAGAAGGGCAAATTGAGGTGTTACAAGAAGATCTCCAAAGGTCAAGGAACTTCAATCATTTCTTGGAGGTTGAGAACAAACAAATGAAATTTCATGCAGCCATTCATGAGGCAAGGGCCATCAAGTACAAAAAGGAGGCAGAAAGGGCGCAAGTAAGAATTGAAGAGCTTATTGGTGAATTCGATGATGAAGAAGAGGAGGACCAGCCTAGGCGAAAGAGGCCTAGAACCATCGGGCTTAGGAGAGCCTTGGAGAAACAGAAGGCTGAAGAACAAGCTCAATTCGAAGCTTTTCCTCTCACTACCCTCTTTGAGCGGGAAATTGAGGAAAACAAGGAAGCTTGGCTTGAGAGGGCTAACCAGCATTTGGAGACCAAGCTTGAGAAGGCAAACAGGGATCTTGAGCTACAGAGAAAGAGAACTCTTCACTTTCAGAAGCTAAACCAATTCGCCCGGCGCAAATTGAAGGTGGCACAAGAAAAATTGAAGAAATTAAAGGAGAGGCGCCTAGCACGGAAAGAGGCAAAAAGCATATCAGCCCTCGATATTTTAGCTTCAGCTTCGGAACATGTCTCTATGGACCCTTGAAGGTCATCCATGCCAATTTTGGGCCTGTTTCGAAAACTTTTTGTTTTTTGGCATTTTTTTGGGTTTTCGCCAAAAACTCATAAATGCGCCATTTCAGTTTGAAGAGTCGTCAAGGGAGGAGGGTGATACCAATGGATTCCATAATTTCATGAGCCACTCTCCAGCGATTTTCAAGGCATTTGAAGATCATTCGCCCCCTCAAATTGGCAAAAAACAGCCTCATTTTGCACATTCTGCCCGCCCTATCAGCAGCCTGCTATTTTCTGGGTTTTTTCACACAGGTACAGTTTTGAGAGACTTTCAGAGATCAGATCGAGATGATTCCACTTGCATTGGAAAGCAGACACAGAGAGCTTTCCAACAAGCCATCATGAGCCCCATTTCGACATCGGGAAGGCTTCCATTTGCATCCAGCAAGTCAGGGGACCTTTTTCAGGCATAAATATGAAGTATTTTTGTAATTTTTGAACTCCAAAAATCCGCTTTTCCCAAATGTGCGTTAAGCTATTTTTATCATGGGAAAATCATGTAAAGTCAATATAATTTCCGTTTTTAGCAGTTTTTTAGATATTTTATGGGATATTTTGTGCCTTGGGCTTTGCAAAGCATCAAGGACAAGTTTAGATATTTTGACTTGGCCAATGGGATAGCTAGTTGCTCCATGAGGTTTTCCTCCTTCTAGCCTATTTATCCCATGGTTCTCATTGTAAATCAGAGTCTGAACTTGAGAGAAGAATTAATGCATTGGTCATATGAGCTTTGAAGAATACACTTGAGTTATGATGTTTGGATTGCCTCTTGGATGCTTTTGAGGAATGTTGAAGGCTTGTTGATGGATTCCTTGACATGGTAGAATGGTATAGTGCTTCTTAATGTTGTTTTGTCTTCTAGTTTTCCCTCATATTTCATTTTTCTTGCTGCTATAGATCAGTAAAGATTGATTTTGAGACATGCCCATGGAGGCACCTCAAAATTCCTGAATCTTCATAGCTTGATGGTTTCTTCTCCCTTAGTTATGCTAAAGAATTCTTAGCTGCTCTTTAGTAACCTAAGGTGTTGTTGCTAAGTTTTATTCATCAGTTCCATGTATGTTGAGTAGGATGTATGGTTTTCCCTACCTACCTATCATCTGCCCATAGTTCTGCCCATAAAACTTTCTCTTTGACTGATTTGTTGATCATTTTGTTGAACCAAGGAGGCCTAGTTCCGATCTAGCCCTTTGCCTAAAACTATGAAAACTTATTTGTCCAAGTGCCCAATGACTTAGAGACTATGTTTAGGCGTTCCGGCATAGTTTATGAGTTGTTAGTTTGTCTCATGTGTTTTCTCCAAAGTCTGATAGCCTTTTCCCGAAGTTAGAGGGTCATATACCTCTATGTATGGCTGGAATGTTTGATTTCTTATGTATTGATTAGCTTATAGCTATTCCTAGCATGATTAATGGCTTGCTATTACATGTTTATGTCTGCTATTAACTAGTTTGCATTTGAAATCTCTTGTCTTTCACCAACTTATTGTCCATTTAATCCATTTTGCCCAGAGATCCCTTCTACTGTGAATCAAATCGGCCCTACAGCAGCTTTACATCATTAATTCATAGCTTCCTTGATCTGTTTGACCCCATAGCCCAATTTATCTACATCTTGTCATCCAGTTTATGTATTTGATCAGTTTCATCCCTCACAAACTTAAAAACTAAAAAAACCAAAAATTTAGTTTTTTTTAAAAAATTCCAAATAACTATAAAAAATTCTAATCCCCCCTAATCCTACTGTACTTGTCTAAATGATAAATAATGAGAATAATTTAAAAAAAACACACAGGTTTAGTAACCCTTCTACGAACGTAGCTAACAGTGAGACAGTTAGCCGACTTCTATCTACTCCGTGTCCGATGCTCCTGCATCACAACTCCTCCATTTTAATTTTGTGTGTTTTTATCTATATCAAAATGAAAGAAAACATTGATTTATTGTGTTACAAGTTAGATGATGTTATTATTATAAATTTTATTATTATTCACAAAAATAAATTAAATTTTAAGTAATGTTATAATAAATTTCCGAAAATATGTTGAGTTGGAAATGGCTTCTGCAATAATGCTTTCAATATCATATATGGTTAGATGTGAAATCCTTTAATGACTAATTGTTGAAATAGAATCGAAATGACAATTATTACTTAGATTATTCTAGCACATAACATATTATTTACTAAACTCATGGGGCATATACGAGTTGGTTTGTGTGGGGTTTAGTCCCCATCATGCTATAGGTTCAAATGTCATGGAGAAGGGTTGAGGGTGTTGGAAAAAATACTGAGAGGGGGGGGGTGAATCAGTATTTAGGAATTTATCAAATCTTTTTACTTTTTCACTCTCTAAAACCCATATGCTACTTTTCTGAACCAAACTAGCGTATACACGCGGATATCCTTCATAAAACTCGCGTATACACAGAGATCTGATTATGCCATTAATTCTTCACTTATATCATTCCATCATTCATTCATTAGATGTTCAATAAACAGTAAACATGTGCAGTAAGAACAGAATAAACCATCACACATAAGCATCACACATGAACACCAGGATTTTAGGTGGAAACCCAAGTCGGGAGAAAACCACCGCTGCAGTTGCTCAGCCTTCAATATTTTATTATAGAGAAAACATCTTAAAACATATGTGCTGGTGCAGACTCCTACCAGCACGCAGGCACCCACCTGCGCTCGTTTACCAGCCTCTCCTGGAAGGGAGCTCCAACCCCCTGACTCGTTTACCAGCCTCTCCTGGAAGGGAGCCACGACCCCCTCGATGGCGACGCTCACCGGAAGGAGTTACGACCCCCCCCGACCGAAAGCAACAACCCTCACCCACCATGGACCATGTCGAACACTACACGTATCCAAACTACTTCAATAGAGCACAACTTGCAAAGCCTCGTTTCATCATACCCTTCGTAACGGGACCCACTCCACACATTTAAGCTCAATCATACAACCAAACTGAAACAGACACCTCAGAATTGTAGAATACAGATAGCAGTAACACAGCAGAATAGATCAGACATTTCATACCCCATGCTTCAACAAACCCTAGATTGAATACGCGCTTTCCTTTCGCTGATATCGCATATATACGCGTTTTCGTTCACATCAACCAAACAGATACATCCGTTTATACTTCGTGACGTACACGTGTTTTCGCTTTACCAAACCCACGATATACGTTCGTTCGTAATTTCAAATTCAGACTACCAATATAGAGCGCATAAATTTCAACGATCGATATTCCGCTCAGATTTAACCTTTTACGATGTTCGCCTCATCTCGCATCTAATCATTCCATACAAACAGATCTAGTATACAAATTCATTCCATCTAGATTCCTTTCATTTCTTCATTGGTGCATCATGCATTCGCATCTATCATTCAATCGTAACCCTTTCCCATTCAGACATACTTCGCAGAGAAGTATTCATTCAAGCTCAGACATCTTGCACCCACACTCATGATTTGCACAATGAATTTATTCTCCTTATATAGGTTTACCCTTTTTCAATACCATGAGCCAAAACCACATTACTTCCGATGGTATTCCTGGACAGGGTCATTTAGGCCAATCATTACCCAATACAATGGGTCAATACCATGGTGGTTACCCCTGGTTTTGCACTTTATGAGCGCTTTTTGCCCATACGCGACTTGGAACGTTATTTCCCGCGTGCATACGCGACTTCTCCTAGACAAATCTGTGTATTCCTTGAGACATACTCTTTTCATCATAGATCTAGCACATATTGAATTCCTTTCTTCATTGCCTTCTATACTCTTTGTAGATACATCATATTTACATATTTAAACAGGTTCATCAAGACATATTCTATCAAGCACAACTTCATCAAGTAGGCTGCCATCATGGACAACACTCTATCAAGTGGGTTGTCATTAAGGACATCTCTCAGCATCATATTGCCAACAATCTCCCCCTTTGGACTTGATGGCAACCACGATGGTGTTTGATCATCACAACGATAGGTATATTAAGAATACAATGACACCATGTCACTCTCACTCTCCCCATTCTTTGACACCATTCTTTCTCTTCATTCAAACACCATGTCACTCTCCCCCTTTGACATCAAGGGCAAAGGGTGGATAAAAAAAAACACACTCTCCCCCTGTTCTCCTCATGTAGAAGAAGTGTTCTGCAGATCTGATGTATACTGAAGTGACCAAGCTCCCCCTGAGTTCATGCTGAATCTTCAAACATATTTTTCAATGAAGTACATGACTCTATGAACTTCCTATCACCAAAGACTCATACTTACATCAAATATCCAACCAAGTGGATTTACATATGAGACTCAAGTACCCAACCAAGTGGGTTTACTCATTTCAAATCAGCTACCCAACCAAGTGGGTTTACAAAATTTGACAAGTCCTTACATGACTGAATATTACAAATTTACATTATGGGTCTCAACAAGACCTTTTCATCAAATTACAAATATGACCATTTATGACCAACACCAGAAAGTCCTCAAGAAAGAGAACATATTTCAGAACCATCATAATGCCAACAATGCATTATACTCAACAAAGCTAATGCTCCCCCTGAATTTGTGCATCCAAGCATCCTTTCCATATGACTAAGGCTCCCCCTTAGTTTGTGCATCCTGAACACTTTCACCAACAAATCAACAAGGCATCTTTATCAAAACATTAGAAATAGAATTATGAGAACTGGAACACCACCAGAGATACCAAACAGTATCAGAGATACCAAAGAGCACTGCAGCTGTGCTGAAGAAAGCTGACCCCAAACAGAAATTTGTCAGCAACCAGACATACGCGGTTTTATGTGCATGAACTCGCGTATATATGTGACTGTGTTTCAGGAAATCCGCGTATCCAATACCATCTTCTATATTTTAACCAGATCTGATTCTCTGCGAGGCAAAGATAGTGTTCAGCTTCTTTTTGAGATATTTGAATGCTTCCCTGGAATACAGATAGATAGAACAGTGTAGTTGTGTCTTCAAGCGTCATCCAACGGTTGTAGCATAAGCACATCAGAAACCAAGCCTTCAGATTCTTTGCAGCATCAATACATTCTTTCCAAGAGAAATTAACATACCAAAACAACATCTTCAAATATGTGTCAAGCACTCATCCATGTGGTCCAATATCACCATGATCTTTAAGATTTAACATGATGTAATAAATGTAGTGAAAAAGGTCTCAACCATACTCTACATGATCTATTCTTATCTCTGAATCATAAGACTTCCAATTCATCCATCTGTGATCACAAAAGATACTTTTCAGCAAACAGGGCTCAAAATCTCATCGTAATAAATCATATACCAAGTCATCATCATTTAAGCATGAGTATCACAATAACCAAATAATAAGAAGTCATAGTGCCATCAATGCAATCATTAGTATTCAACCTGTTGCTCCCCTTGAACCAGTGCTCCTCCTTAACTTGTGCAACCTGAACACCTTCATCAACAAGTCATCAGAAACAATCTCTGTATGATATGTCCTTATCTTTGAAATATAAGACTTTCATCTCAGCAACGAATACTCTTCATCAAAAAGCAAACAGGACTCATCCATAATCTTCAACATAAGAAACCAAGTATCATATCATCAATATTTAGAACTGAGAAACTAAGCTGATACTGAGTCAATAATACAGTTATTAACAGTCAGACTGATGCTCCCCCTGAACCTCTACTCCAGATCTTCAGCTATCATATAAATTCTCTTATCATCAATGCATACGCGACTGTGTCTGCTGGAACTCGCGTGTATACGCGACTTTTGTTAATAGAACCCGCGTATGAAAAGTGAAGCATAGAAATTTTTCACATTCCTTCATCTCCCCCTGAACTTGTACTTCCTGTACCTGTCTTCTTCATATCAGATGCTCTGTCAGAAATACATATAACCAGAATAATCAAATCAACCATGAGAGTCATCATACATTGCTCCCCTTGTGACGATACATTACTAAATCTCATAATGTATTGCACATCATTCCTGCAGTCAATAAGAGAAGTAAGCTTCAGAAGCGGATGACTGCAGTAGGGTCAGTATTTCCTACGTTTCTAACTGGTCCTCCTTCTTTTTCCAAATTTGCTTGAACTTCCTAACTGTGTGCTGAAAATTGTCCTCTTTCTCAGATCTGTTCAACCTACATTCCTTTTCTACATGTCCATACTTGTTACAAGAATAACATCTCATGTGTCCAGAGAAATAAGCATAAGAATCATAATGAGTATTTCTAATCTTCCTCCTTTTACAATCAGCTGCTTTATGTCCATACTTGTTACATGAAAAACAATATCCCTTGAAGAAACCAGAGTACCTGTTAGTTTATGGCTGAATTGTTCTGCTTCTGCAATTTGTTGCAACATGCCCATAATTATGACATTTAAAACATTCAACGTTCTTGAATGAATTCCTTTGAGAATTCATGATTGTTGGTTGAACTTTTGTTTCTTTCAACTCTTCAGGTTTTGCATTGATTTTCTTTGAATCTTTAGCACTTCCTTGCGAACTAGATTCTCCTTTAACCGTTTCATGAAAACCCAAACCAAGTTTAATAGAAGGAGACCTTTGACTACTAAGAATATTTTCCAAAATCTTAGTACTATCTTGAAACCTCAAAAGTTTAACCTTTTCTTCTAATTTACCTTTGAGAATGTTTACCTCAACCTCCAATTGTTGGCATTGCTTCTTCATGCTTTCTTCGACCATTTTTCCTTCTTCTACTTGATCAGTTAATTTTAAAACTTCTTCCTTCAACCAATTTTCATTTTCTTCACATGTTTGTAGCAGCTCTTCATTCTTCTTATTTGATTTTTTCAGATCTTCTTTGAGAGAGATGATTTCTGCTTCAAGTCCTTCCTTTTCAAATCACAGAGGTTCTTCATTCTTCTTTACTTTCAGAGATATGTTTTCTGCTTCAAGTTCTGCATTCTTTTTATTTGATTTTTCCAGGTCTTCTTTGAGGGAGATGATTTCAGCTTCTAGGCTTTCACTTCGATTGGTTACTTCATCCTGCAGTCTCTGATGTATTTCTATCTCTCCCTTCATTGTTTCTATCTATTCATTCATTTTCGAGATCAGCTCATTGTAGGCAGATTCCTTCTCATTAAATAATATTTGTCGATCTTCTTCTAAGTCCACAACCTTACTTTCACTATCTACACCATTGCTTGCACAAAGAAGATTACAAGGACCCCAATCACTATCTGATTCATCTTCTTCAATTTCTTCTATACACGTTTTCTGAGATATCTCCTTCCTTCGAGAAGCCTTCTTCTTTTTCTTCTTTGCCATGAGCACTTTCAGATCATGGCTAGAATCTTCTTCATCTTCACTAGACACTTCATCATCATCTTCATTTGCATAATAACTCTTCCTCTTTTCAAATTGTTTCCCTTTACCATGTTTTTCTCTATAAGGACATTTAGCAGCATAGTGACCAACTTTTCCACAGTCAAAACATTTGAAGGGAAGCTTACCTTTGAATCTTCCAGTACCTAGTTGGAGTTTTCTCACGAAATTTGCTTCTTCTTCTTCGGATATATAGCTGGATTCTTTGACAACTTCCTTTTCTTTTCCTTTTGCAGATACCTTAAAAGCAGCTTCTCTGATTTGAGAAGGACCTCCTTGTCTCATTTCAAAAGCAATCAGAATACCATGTAATTGAACAATAGTAAGAGTTTGCAGATCTTGCCTTTCTTCAATAGCTGAAACTTTAGAGTCAAATTTTGAAGTCAAGGATCTTAAGACTTTTTCCACTAGAGTAGTATCGGTTATGGTTTCACCCAAATTTCTCATTCGATTTACAATATCATCTAGACGAAGAAAGAAACTGGCAATACTTTCATCACTATGCATCCTTAAATTTTCATATTCAATTCTGAGAGTTTGGAGTTTTGCACTTTTTACCTTTGTATCTCCTTCATAGCTCAGAATGATTTTGTCCCATATTTCTTTTTCTGAATTTAGCTGCATCACTTTAGCAAATTCTGGTTCAGACATGCTTCCTAATAAGACATTCACTGCTTTGGCATTGATTTCATACTTCTTTCTTTCAGCCGCATCAGTAGGAATACTTGCCGGATATTGATAGCCCTCTTCCACGATTGCCCATACTTCTGCACCAAGACTTTGCAAATATGATTTTATTCATACCTTCTAGAATATCATATTGCTTCCATTGAATAGAGGTGGTTTTAGAGACATTACTCCTTCATGACTTCCCATTGCGACGGATCTCCTTCAAGCGATCAAGCTTCTGCAGAAAGACCTGCTCTGATACCAATTGTTGGGAAAAATACTGAGAGGGGGGGTGAATCAGTATTTAGGACTTTATCAAACTTTTTACTTTTTCACTCTCTAAAACCCATATGCTACTTTGCTGAAGCCAACTAGCGTATACACGCGGATATCCTTCATAAAACTCGCGTATACACAGAGATCTAATTATGCCATTAATTCTTCACTTATATCATTCCATAATTCATTCATTAGATGTTCTATAAACAGTAAACATGTGCAGTAAGAACAGAATAAACCATCACACAAAGCATCACACATGAACACCAGGATTTTTAGGTGGAAACCCAAGTCGGGAGAAAACCACCGCTGCATTTGCTCAGCCTTCAATATTTTATTATAGAGAAAACATCTTACAACATATGTGCTGGCGCAGACTTGACCAGCACGCAGGCACCCACCTGCGCTCGTTTACCAGCCTCTCCTGGAAGGGAGCTACGACCCCCTGACTCGTTTACCACCCTCTCCTAGAAGGGAGCTACGACCCCTCGATCTCGTTTACCAGCCTCTCCTGGAAGGGAGCTACAACCCCCTGACTGAAGGCTACAACCTTCAGCACCACCTTGGACCACGTTTCATCAATTTTCACACTGGATCCAACAACTTCAATAGAGCACAACTTCTACTGCTTCATCATACTTTTGGTATCGGACCCACCCACACATTTAAGCTCAATCATACAACCAAACTGATACAAACAACTCAAGACTATAGAATACGTATAGCAAGAATATTGTGCGAACAGATCACATTTACAACTTGCGTTCAAGAACCCCTAGTTTTAGTACGCGCTTTCCTTTCATCGATACCGCGTATATACGACGTGCTTTCATTCACATCAACCGCATACACATGTTTATACCAAGATGCATACGTGCTTTCGCTTATCCAACCCGCGTATACGCGTCTTCCGTTCAGAACTAGCGTATACATCTTCAAATATAGAGCAAGACACATCTTCGCATCGTATATTCAGTCGCATTTAACCCTTTTTACTTCGGTAGATGATGTTCGCTCTATATCTCGCATCTAATTATTAGACAAAATAGATCTAGCGTATACAATGACATTCCGTATCTAGATTCCCTTTTTTCATCATTTCTTCATAGGTGCATCATAGATTCAGATCTATCATCAAACCTTTACCCTTTCCATACAGATATACTTCACAGAGAAGTATTCATTCAAGCTCAGACATCTTTCTCCCACACTCATCATTTGCACAATGAATTTCTTCTCTTTATATAGGTTTACCCTTTTTCAATACCATGAGCCAAAACCACATTACTTCCGATGGTATTCCTGGACGGGGTCATTTAGGCGAATCATTACCCAATACAATGGGTCAATACCATGGTGGTTACCCCTGGTTTTTCACTTTATGAGCGCTTTTTTCCCATACGCGACTTGGAACGTTATTTCCCGCGTGCTTACGCGACTTCTCCTAGACAAATCCGCGTATTCCTTGAGACATACTCTTTTCATCATAGATCTAGCACATATTGAATTCCTTTCTTCATTGCCTTCTGTACTCTCTGTAGATACATCATATTTACATCTTTAAACAGGTTCATCAAGACATATTCTATCAAGCACAACTTCATCAAGCAGGTTGCCATCATGGACAACACTCTATCAAGTGGGTTGTCATTAAGGACATCTCTCAGCATCATATTGCCACCAAACATCATATCATATTAGATTTACATCATTTACCAAGACCATCAAGTCAAGAATAACTTCATCAGGTGGATTGCCATCAAGGACAACACAAGTCAACAATCTCATGTCTTCATCTTCATTCAGTGGGTTTCCATCAAGGACAACACTCTGCATCATATTGCCAACAGAGGGTAGGAGCTAGCTTTCGAGAAATACAAATTCAAGTTAGCCTCGCATAATATTGGTGAAATCGTCCTATACTTAGGAAAAATATTTTTCCAATCAACATTGAGCGCTAAGTTTACGATAGCTTTGAAAGAAAAAATCTATGATTTCTCAACGAATCCAAGATATCTACTTTAGGATCTTTGAATATAAATATTGTAGCAAAATTGGAAACATGGAATAGGGTATAGTCAATGCGGTAGGAAAGAACCATATTGAGAATTAATATTGATATTGGATAATATATATTCAATATTAAATCTTATTTTCAATATAGGAAACATGTATCTAGTCATATCTAGATTTTTTTTTCTGATATAATAAAGAAGGATTATATAATTGGGAAATATGTATTTTCCTATAAGTGTTGTTTGGTTGTGTATGCCATGTATATTTTTCTCTTGGAAAACTTTTGAAAACCACCTTGGGACACTTTTCCAAAATTTTTGAGTGATACTTAAGTGTAAATCTATTGTTGTTGATTACAATAGTTAATGTTATAAAGACATTGTGAGCCCTCAAATAAAGGAAACTAGCATTAGGATTAACCTTAAGACTACGTTTATAAGCCTCAAGCACACTACCGCTAAAACTAATCCATTGAAGACTTAAGTATATAATAATTTCATATAATAATAACTTGAATATAAGTACCAATACAAACTCATATAAGAGTTAAAGTTGTAAACATGCATATTTCAACTAAAAAAAATATATATCCTTATTTCACACAGATTCTCGCACTTATGGGAAAATTGGTAGTTAAAGTATATAACATTGAACTTGAATATAAATACCAATACAAACATATATAAAATTTTAATTTGTAAACATACATATTTCAACTAAAAAAAACTTTATATCTTGATTTCACACACATTCTTGCACTTATGGGCAATTTGGTAGTTAAAATATATAGCATTGAACTTAAGAAGTGCAAAGTGTTTTTAGAACCCTTATATAAATGGGCTGCAAATATTGTCTTTATATAATTTTCCATAAATAAACACCCCATTAACAAGTCAAAGTATTCACATAAATATAAATGGTATTAATTTTTATCTTTTCTAATCATGTTATAAAAAAAATTGAAATTTCCTTTCTAAATGCACAAATAAATATTAAAAAAAAACATATTGTATAATAATAACAATTGATTTTTGTAAAAACAAATAAATATTAAAAAAAAAACATGTTGTGTAACTATAACAATTAATATTTGTAAACACAAATAAATATTAAAAAGAAAAAATTACATAGTTATAAAAATTAATATTTGTAATTCCAAAAATACTTGTTCAGCTAAAAATTACAAAACTAATCCAAATCATAACGCTCTAAACTACATATTAACGAGATCTAACTGTCTTAATGCCAATGCAAAGATCCATCTTAACCAAATTTAACTATCTTCACTCATAAATCCATCTTATTATTAATATTTAAGCCTTATTATTTTACCTTTGTGATTCTCCACTAGCACTTTTACAGTCGTGTATGGATACTCAACATCAAAAGCAGAGAAGTCAAAATTCCCTTCGTTGTTGCAATTGAAGTCTTCTCTAGTGCAGTCTAACAATTGTTGAACTTGTTGGGGTTCCAGTGTTTTGGCCAGATTGGAAAGACCAAAAGACCGGACAACATCACAACCACTTTGGGATCCTAGGATCTATCTCTCCTGGATTCGGAGAGGGATCTCTCCATAAAAAAAAGAATGATATATGTCTTTGAAGCTCGAAGTGAGGTATTAGGCTAGGTATGAAGCACAAAAGGGGGTTTAAAATGATTTGGTTGGTTGTTGGGTTGGTCTGAGAACATTAACTAAGAAGGTTGTGGGATGAAAGGAGAAAAGCAGCAAGATGTTTCGGCAAAAGAGGATAGGTTAGGAATGTGCCATCCATTGGGCTATGGAGTCATGAAAGGGAATTACTTGAAA
Organism: Pinus albicaulis; assembly: GCA_034641835.2. Lineage (NCBI taxonomy): Eukaryota > Viridiplantae > Streptophyta > Pinopsida > Pinales > Pinaceae > Pinus > Pinus albicaulis. Next base: position 1,448,260,930 of record CM076580.1, read on the forward strand.
AAAAAATAGCCAAGGCTTTCCAAAGGGAAATTCATCTATACTAAAGGATCTTTTAGATAGATGGTGAAATGGGACAATAAGAAATGAAGGTGGAAGAAGGAAAGAAACCCAATTTCAGTCTGGAGATCAGGTCAGATATCATTTAAATCTAGGCCTGATTTGACATAATCACAGGAAACTCTCAATGAAGATACAAAGGGAAACTTAAGATCAGGTCAAAGGTCATTTAACTCCAGGCCTACTTCAGCATATTCCAAGAGAAAAACAGAGATAAGGTTTAACAGATAACTATGCCTAAGGGCTTTTAACCTTCAATGCTTTAACACCAGCTCAAGGGATATTAGGAAGGCTAATCTGTTTGAAAAGGACCCCAATGGACAAGGCTCACACTAAATCCCCGGTATCCCAATTCTTCCAGCTTAAACCCAACAAGAACATCTAAGCAGAAAACCCCGAATTCACACATCGGCAAGAATGGATTGGACCAACATCTTTAACTGGTTAAATTGCATGAATTTTCTCTTAGATTCACTATCAGGAGAAAAAATTAAGGATAAGAAGAGAAATGGGCATTAAGGTACCATGCAAGGGTATATCTTAAGCCCAATTTACTGATTCTTATCAGGGAATAAATGGACAGCATGAATAATGTAATTAAAAAATTGTTGTAAGAAAAACATCACCCGTAATATAGACCAGGATCCTGTGAAATTTGATTGATTAATTGATGTGAAAAACTAGTCGTATACATTGATCTTAATGGCTGATATATTCCAAACTTTCTCCTCCCAGCCTACTAAATTACAAAAAACTCAGCTACTTTCCCCCAACAACTGTTCTAACAGTCGAATGAATCCCTACAACTAACAACAACAACAAAAACCTTTACAATATGTTCATCAGGGATTCTTATAGGAGAATGAGTAACTATAGTAGTAGATGTAAATTAAATTGATTCGTTAAGACAGAGTGGAAGTAGAAGATCGAGCCCACTCTACTTAATGGCTCTGCATTGTTGAATGTACTCTGTAGTATGGGATGAGAGTCTTTGTCAGGTCGATATTTGACCTCGGATGTGTTCTATGAAGTCCTCCTGGTTATTTGGCACTCTGTGGTACCCTTTTGAAATAAGTAACTAGATTGAAAGGTCTGTAGGTCTCCATACTTCCATTACTGTTGTCTGACATTCTTAGAAGCTTTTGTCAGTAAAAGGGCTTTTAGGGGCTCGAGGAGGCATGGAGACTTCTATCAGAAGGTGTCCTTTTTGTGAAAATGTACTGCTGATGCCGAAGAAAAAATTTGGCTTGTTTCATGTGCTCTTTAGACTTCAAACTGTGCTTTTATCCTTTGAACACAGGATTAGGTGCTAAATATTCAATTAACAGGCCCAAATCCTTTAAATCTATTTTTGTTGTTTCACTTCGCTACTGCTATAATGGCCTCCCTGAGTTATGGGTCACAGTGGCTATGATCATGGAAAATAGAGTGAATTTACCACTCTATATACCCTACGCAATGCAACAAACTCATTATAAAAACTAGGGAGTGGTGGAAGATTTGTTGTGGAGGCCAGTGGAATGTTGGTAGAATGGTGAAAACGAGGGAAAATCTCTATGGAATGGTGACGAACAGAGCTGATGAAGGCTTGGTGTAAATATGAGTCATGGGCCATCCGATCAGATATGGAAATGGTAATCACCGGCCAGGGTTCATGAACGAAGGTGTTAATAGTAATTTGGGTGAAACAAATAAGGTTACTGTTAAAACCCAAAGTTTTAAGGTTCAGGCGAATTAAAAAGGAAATCATGGGAAATGAATGAAGCGGAGCCTATGATGTGGGACCTGGCATGGGCAGAGGGCGATTAACTGTGAGCCGTTGGATCTCAGGAGGAGATCAACGGCGGGGATTGAAGGATGGAGTTCTATGAAAGCCCGATGGAAAAAACATGGTGGAGACACAATGCAAGGGAGGTCGTTGATCTGATCAGATGGATGTCTATGATCGATTATGGAGGTTGCAGGGGCAGCGGGGAGGAAGGTGGTTTTAATTTAGAAAATAGCTCGTATCGCATGGCTTTAAGGCGGTTTAGAAAATTGCCCAAAATTACGCGATATGGCTCGCCGCGTGACACGTGGCACTTCAAAACCACTTTTATCGCGTGATTTCTGATTATTAAAGGTCGGACACCAAATTAACATGATATTATTCTCAGCCGTTGGATCTAGGACTGGGAGATCTAAAGGTGGGAGATGAAGCATGATGAGGGGAGAAGCGCGGTCCGTAACGGAGGGGAAAGTCAAAGCGGGTTTGATCTAGATCGTTGGATCTATAGGACAAATGGTCAGGATGAAAGGAGGGAGAAGGAAGGAAAAGGGTTACATAAATGGGTGGGATGAATAAGGGCCATCAGATCCAAAGGGATCAATGGTGGAGATCCAATCAGAATGGAGAAGGAAGGGGCCAGGACTCCGAACTATAAGCGATGCGATTACACGTGGTCCATCCGATCAGGGCGAGATCGACAGTCCAGATTTGATTGGGGGTCACCAATCAGGGAACACACAGTGGCATATAAAAATTCCTCTGATTGGCAATCAGGGCAGTGGTGTGATTACATAGGAGATGTTAGTTATATATTGATCAATGGTGAAGAAGCGACGGAGGTCTTATTAGAACGAAAGACCTCACATCGGAAGAAAATGAATTAACAAAGGAATGCGCTCACCATGAAACCTCCGATTGTGATAAGTGCCTTCGAGTTTAGCACCTAGTTTCGGTGCCTGGTTGTATGGTGGGGAAGTGGTCGAGGGGCTAGCCGAAAGGGGCTTAAGCCTTATATGTAAAATGAATTTTTTTTAAGCCAAAAAGAGGATTTTTTAAGGCTTAAAAGGGGTTTCGATAGAAGGAATAAGGGGTTTTTAAGCCAAACAAAGGGTTTTTGTGAGGTTTAAAGGGAATTTGGGATGATTTGGAGGGTTAATGAGGGAATTAGAATGGGGATAAAGGTGATGAAAACAGAGGCTTTGTGGGAATGAAAATAAGGGGAAATGGAGACCTTTTCTAGCAAAATTCCTTCACAGAGAGAGAGGCTTTTTAGCTGAAAATAACAGTGAGGATTTATCAAAGGACAGAAGGCACAAGGAGGCTTCAAGGATGATGTGTTTTCAGAGGGAATGCATTCCTTGAAGGCTTGAAAAAATTTTAGCCACCTGTTTTCTTGTCAAAAATTTCATAGGTGGCTAACAGAACTGATGGGGAAAACAACTCGCCTGTTTTGATATAGCGGAGGCCCTCTACAGTAGCTAGAATTGTAAATTCTCAACAACATTAAGAAAGTTCAAAAAATAAACAATATGATAGCTATAACTGAAAATAATAATGTATCAATAATATATCTGTTGGAATTTTACTCCCAACCACCACCATGAACAAGAAGTGGCACAACCCACACTTCAAAAATTTTATTGCAGAGAAGGACAATAGCAGATCCAAGAGACGGAGGTGTTTTCATGCAACACAACAAACAAAGTACCCTATCATTTAACTCTGCATTTATTTCCAACCACCTCATTGACTTACCTTTTTTCCCCCATACCGAATTTCGCAACTTTTATTTTTTAACCTGAAAGCCTTTTCCATTGATAAGTTAAGTCTTGACCAATGCGATATTGGCGAGACCCACCAAACCTTTACCACATTTTCAAACCACCAAAATCATTTTTATTTTTCTTACTACACTTACCTTTGTTTTAAGCCGCCCGCAGAGCGCACTTTGCAAGTTTTACCATTTACCATTCTTTGCAGCCACAAGCTATGTTATTTGATTTGCGATGCGATATCGCTATCGCAGATCGCAATCGCAAAGTTTTAAGTTTTAACTTTATGCCAACCACAAGTTTTTTTTTTTTTTTGTGATGTTATGTGTTAACAACCATGCATATCAATGGTCATGGTCACCATTGATCTCAGATCAATGGTAACCCGCGAGCAGAAGCAGCCCGCTGTTTAACCCAAAGGGTGCCTTGGCTGTTGACCTCACCGGGCATCTTTTGACCGAGATCAATGACTGATATCTACTGTGGGGATACAATGCCGATTATCAAACCGTACCCCAAGGTCCCTCCACAGTGACGTATTGTGTAAGTGAAAAGTTATTTTCACCGATCTACATGGATGCGATGTGGATTAGGACCATATTGCATAAAATTTGAGATCTGCCAATTCGTGGTTTTGAACACATTTTCACATGGTTTTGTGTATAATTAGGAATATAGCCTGTGTGTTGATTAATGAATAATTTGGTCTATTGACGGCCCAAGGACAAATGCTATTAAATGTCCACTTAGCATTGAAGTAGCATTGATTAGATTAAGTTTTTTTTTACAGGCTTTGGCCTTTTCATATAAGCTATGTAATAGTTATTATGTTAGAGAGAGATTTGAATAGAAAATTGAAGTTTTTTCCTCTCCTGTGTTTTTTTTACGTTTCCTGTGTATGATTGTTATTCTTAATTTCTGCATATTGTTTGTATTATCTGTGATTGGGGAAACACATTTCCTCTGTCTGTTGTATTCAAAAAATTTCAACATGGTATCGGATCAGGTCTAGGCTCTCGGTGAAAGACACATGAGCTCTCTCTTCACTACAGAAGCTGTAAGGTTGGTTTAAGAAGCAGATTTCTTCATTAGTGAGAAAACTTCTATTTTACACAGTCAAGAAGATTGTTTTTTTTAACATAGTCACGATGGCAGAAGTAGGCAGCAGCCTAAAAATTCCCCAACTAACACAATTTAATGGGATGAATTATGATTATTGGGCCATTCCAATGTGAGCCTTGTTTGCTTCACAATATATATGGGAGCTCATGGAACAAGTTTTCCAAGAACCAAAAGACGCAGCAGTGCTGGCTGCTTTGATAGTAGCAGAAAGAGAATTTTTAAGAGATAATAGGAAGAAGGACTCCAAAGACCTCTTCTATCTCTATCAAGAAGTACATGAGAGTATATTGCCAAGGATTGTAGCAGAAACCAAGTCCAAGGAGGCATGGGATATTCTCAAGACAGCCTATCAAGGCATGGAGAAAGTGAAGACAGGAAAGATACAAATGTTGAGGAGAGACTTTGAAACTCTCTATATGAAAGAGTATGATAACCTAGACTCATTATTCACACATGTGATTGGGTTGGTCACCTAGATAAGGTCTCATGGGGAGACACTTGAGGAAATAAGAATAGTGGAAAAAATCTTGAGAAGTCTACCCTCAGGATTTGATGCCATACAAGTGGCAATACAAGAGACAAAGTACCTCTCACAATTTTTAGTGGATGAGCTTCATGCACCCCTGATGTCCCATGAACATAGAATGAACAGAATGGTGAACTCTTCATTGGAGCATTTTTTCAAGACACAAATGTCTTTTGGTTGAGGTAGAGGTCGAGGAAGTTCAAACTACTGAGGAAGAGGAAGAAGCCCATGGAGTGGTGGAAGAAAAAACCCTGCAAGCACAATTGGAAGGGGAAGAAATCATAATCAAAGTGAAGGCTTAAGCCAAAATCAAGCACAAAGACAAAGGTATGATAAATTCCAACTCCAATGGCATTATTGTAAAATTATGGGCATTATGCCATTGCATGTAGAAAGAAACAAAATGACATGAATAATAGACAAAATGAAAAATTTGCAAAAGAAGATAAGAACTGAAGTAATGTGCTTTTAACATGTAATGTAGAACAAGAAAAACAATAATATGTATGGCTCTTAGACTCAGGTTGTAGCAACCACATGAATGGAAACATACCAATTTTTGCGAATCTAGATGAAAATGTGAAATCTGAAGTCATAATAGGAACTAATAGTAGAGCCTTTGTCAAGGGAAAAGGAAGAGTGATCCGGATTTATGCAAGAACGAAATAGAATAAACATAGAACCATAAATAAAAATATGCAATGGAAATAAAACTTCATTTCACTAATATCAAAGAACTGAAATTTGTTTACAGACAGAATGAAAATAAACTAGCTAGGGCGCTGGTAGCTCTCTTTGAGAAGGGATGTGGCGGCTACAGGCCTGTGAACTAAGTTACAATGAGAATCAAGGGCCTATTTATTATTTAGAAACAATGGAAAACCATAAACATCCAAAACCCTAACCCTAGGAGATGAAGCACCAAAACTATGGGCCCCGTTTGGGTAAATTGGTGTTTCAACTTCCCGAGGATGTAACTTTGGCATACAATATCCGTTTGACGCAAACCATACCTCGTTAGAAACATATATCCGAGGAATAAAAATTTTTAGTGAGAAACGGTGGTCCATGGATACATGTTTCTCTCGGTTTTCCAAAAAACGTCGTTTAAGGCCTCAAAACTGCTCCAGAAGTTGAGGACCCGAAAAACGGCTAAAAATAGTAAGTTGTGCCAAAAGTAAAAAATTGAAAGAGACAATGGTGGGGTCCCAAGTGGAATAGGTGAGTGACCACCAATATCCACCTGGATCATTCCTCCCCAGCTTAGGAAGCAATGGTCCCCATTCCGTTAAGTTCTTTTATGAGATGAGGAAACTTCTGTTGAACTTGGTCCCTGGTGAACCACTTTCTTTGGTGCAGGAGTTGGCCAGCTTTGAAAACCCGATATAGTTGGATTTTTTGTTGGCAAGTGTTCTTGATTTTCATGTCCATGATACAATCTATGGTGGCCTATTCCATGCAGTCTGGGTTTAACTCTGTTGGTGTGAGTTGTTCTGCAATGTCAGAGGTGTCTAGTACAGGTGGGAAGTAAGGACGAAGGCTGTCCACATTGAATATTGGGTGCAGACCAAGGAATGATGGAATAATGAGCTCGAAGGCATTGTTCCCTACAACCTTGGTGATGGTGTACAACCTGTATTGGAGTGGGCGAGGCTTGCGGTGGGGTCCAGTGCGGCGCTCCTTCTGCAAATTTAACCACACTTTGTCGCTGACCTACAAATTGTGTGGAACCTGATGTTGATCATGGTGTTGCTTGTACATAGAATTGGCTCTATCCAATATGTCATGAACCTATTAGCGAATGTGTTGAATACGCTCGATGAATTTATTTTCTTTGTCAACTTCAGACCGGACATGAGCCAAATCAGCCTAAGTAGCCACAAATGGCATGGCTACATCAATGGGACATAGTGGCTGGAATCCCCAACCCACCTGAAAGGGGCTGTGGCCAATTGAGCTGTGGAGAGCCTAGTTATAACTATGTTGTACATATGGGAGGCTCTCATCCCATGTGTGTGGATACTTTGAATTGTACATGCGCAGAATGTGTACAATCATTCTGTCGATGACCTCTATCTAGCCATCTGTTTGGGGATGGAAAACTGTGGACTTGGTGATTTTGGTGTCCAGCATTGACCAGAGGACCAAAATGTGCTGAAAAACCTGCTATACCAATCTGATATGATAGACTGTGGGATTCCAAAGTGCACCCACACTTGTTCAAAGAAGATTTTAGCACTGGCTTCTACTGGGATATTCTTCTTGCAGGCCGCCATAATGGCCATCTTCGAGAATTTTTCGAGGACCACGAAAACACAGTCATTTCCATGCTTAATAGAAGGCAGGCCTGACATGTAATCCATGGAGATGGATTCCCAAGCTCAACTAGGGGTAGGTAGTGGAGTATATAGGCCTTGCTTCTTGATGGTTAGTTTGGAAATGGCACAAGCAGTGCAAGATCTGATGTGCTTCCCGACATCCTTTCGAAGGTTCATCCAATAGAAATACTTCTGCAGTACTACTACTATTTTCTCAACCCCAAAATTCCCAACAACTTGACTGTAGTGTGCTTCCCATATCATCTTGGCACGCTCGCTTGAAGGAACATAAAGGTGTCCCAGGTGACATAAGAGGGCATCTTGGAGGTGAAAATTTGGAACTTGCATACCCCCCAAGAGTGCTTTGTATGTGTGGCCGAATTTTGCATCACTCTCATAGAGAAGCTTCCAGTCAGAAGTCTTGTGCCCACAAGAGTTGACAACGGTGGTGAGCGCCACGATTGGTGGTCAGCTGAGGCAGTCTGCAACATTATTGGTGCTACCCTTCCTACACTTGATGTTCAAATGAAAATATTGCAGATATGTGGACCACTTGTGATGGTGATCATTCTAAAACTTCCCTTGTGTCTGTATAAAATGCAGGGGCCCGTGGTCTGTGTGGATGATTGTTTCCTTCCCCAAAATGTAATGCTTCCATTGTCGACAAGCTTGCACAATGGAATACATTTCTTTGTCATAAGTGGGATACTTGCGAACTATGTCAAAAAATGTCTCACTGTGATATGCAACTAGATGTCCCTGTTCAGTAAGAACTTCCCCAAAGCATAGCCATAGGCATCTATCTCAATATCAAATGGTTGTTACAAGTCTGGTACTGTGAGCACTGGGGTAGAACAGAGGCAATTTTTCAATTCTGTGAATGCCTTCTGTTGAGATTCCGACCAAAATAATTTTTCTCTTGCTCCTCCCTTGGTGAATTAACTCAAGGGCCAAGTGATATGAGATAATCCCAACACGAACCTACAGTAGAAATTAGCAAGACCTAGACAGCTGCAAAGCTCTGTTATAGTGGTTGGGACTTGGATCTTGGTTGGATCCACATGCAACCCCATTTCATCAATAATGTATCCCAGATATTGAACCTGGGTCATGCCAAAAGTGCACTTCTCCAAATTGGCACATAACTTGTGTTGCCGCAGTGTTTGGAGGACTTGTCGGATGTGGTGGAGGTGCTCTTCCCATGTCTGGCTAAAGATCAGAATCTCATCCTAGTACACCACTACAAATGAGTTGGTGAATGGCCGCAAGATGTCGTCCATCAACCTCATGAAGGTTGCGGGAGCATTCTTCAACCCGAAAGGCATGACCAGCCATTTGAAAATGCCTTCCTTGGCTTTGAAGGCAGTCTTCCAGACATCGGAGGGTTCAATTGGTACCTGGTGATACCCAGACTTCAGGTTGATCTTGCTGAAATATTTTTCCACTTTGTGTTGGTCCAGAAGGTCATCAATCCATGGGATCGGGTAACTATTCCAGACAGTAATCTTGTTTAGCACTCGATAGTCAATACAGAGTCTCCACATCCCTTCCTTCTTATGTACCAACACAATCAGGCTCCCAGTGGGTGATGAACTTGGTCATATGTGACCTTTCTGCAACAGCTCCTAAATCTGCCTCTTCATTTCATCGTTCTCTAGAACAGAGCACCGATAGATCAGTCCATTGGGTAGCGACGCACCTAGGGTCAGATCAATCAGGTGCTTGACCTAACAGTGCAGAGGAACCCCTATGGGTGAGGTGAAGATGTCCCCATACTCCTCCACAAATTTGTGAATTTGTTGTTGTCGTGTAGAGGAGCCCTGCCTGGAGGTCATGGCCACAGTCTTTTTCTTGCCCTAGGGGCAGATGATCAGGAAAACGAATTTCCTGGTTTGGGAAATGAGCTTATTGCATTGTTTTGCAGTAACCAAAGAGATATCCACAGGAGGTGGTACCTCTGGTATCCTATAAAACTTATTTCCCAAAGTAACAATAATAGTGCGAGGCAAAGACTCATACACAACATGACGCTTCCACAAGTATGGTTTTCCTAATAATACATCAAAAACATCAATAGGAACAACGTCACATAATACCTCATCCATGAAGGGATTGATGCTATAGGGAAGGCAACACTGCTAGCTGACGCAGAGATCTCATCCTTGGTGAAGCCACCTGATGGTGTATGGATGTGGTTGAGCTATGGTCGGCAAGCCAAACCACTTCACATCAGCTACTAAAATGAGGTTCTTTTGACTCCCATTATCGACAATGCACTATACCAGGGAGCCCTTTACCCACATCCTGGAGTGGGAGAGACGTTCCTCCTCCTCTGGATCTTCTGGTTCCTCCTTCTAGATCTTCATATTGGAAATAGTGGCATTGGGCTCCGCATCAATAATCTGTTTCCCTTTTTCATTCCCCTTGTCAGGTTCTGATTTATAGTCGAAACATGCATTTGACTCAAAATCCCTCATCTCGGCCACCAGCAGCTGCTTGGCCCGACACTCACTTGTGTTGTGAGTGGAGCTCTTATGGAACTCACACCACTTTCCCATGTCCTTCTTTGGCATTGCGGTGTTGCTCTTTTCTTGTGGCTTCGACAGGTTGTCTTGAGCTGCCATGCATTGGCTTTGTCCTTTGTTTTGCGGTTTGGGAGCACCTTTCCCTTGCTTTTGATTCCCAGATCCAAAGTCTCTCTTCTTCTGTTTTAATTTCTGCTCAATCTTGGCATCATACCAGTATGCTGTACCAAGAGAGGAGATGTCAAGGAACTCCATTTCCTCCTAGATGTATCTGTGTAGACAACTGCGATACTTTAGCAATAGATGTTCCTCTGAATCTTTGATACCCAACTTGGTGCGCAGGTTATGGAATAGATTCATCAAATCATGTACATCTTAATCCATTTTTTTTCATAGCGTGGTCCATTGTATGTACTTGTCCTCATAGCTCCCCATAGGATAGTATTTTTCCCTGATGGCATCTCAGAAATAATTCCAAGTCGGTACAACCAAGAATAGAGAGGGTTCTATGTTGTCCTTTTTCTCACAGTAGTTTTCCCACAAGTCCTTGACGTGGGGGGTATCTTTGAGGAGTGCAAAAATAATCTTCTCTTCGTCAGAAAAGTCATGAATCGGGAAATATCCTTCTAATAGATTCAACCATCTATCTATGACATCTGCATCTATTTGACCCTCAAATATGGGAATGTCAAAATTTACTTGTACCTCAAAAGGAGTCATACCTCCAGATTTTCTATTGGATGGAGATGCACCATCAGTGGGCAGTCATTGAAGGATCTGGGCAAAGTTATCCATCATCGCGTTCCTTTTCTTTTTGAGGACCTCCTCGAGCAATATTTTGATAGGATATCCTGCTCCTCGTCCTTATTTTCGTCCCCCATGGGCGTCTGTCAGGGTTTGCGAGGATGATCTTGCAAAGGTTCCACAAGATCAAGCCCTAAATCCTTATACCCTGACCTCACTACGGACATGAAAATAAGGATCGAGAAAAAGCAGACCACTCTGATACCACTGATCCAAATTTATGAAAGAATGCAATAGAATAAACATATAACCATAAATACAAAGATGCAGCGGAAATAAAATTTCATTTCATTAATATCAGAGGACTGAAATTTTCTTACAGACAGAATGAAAACAAACTAGCTAGGGCATTGGTAGCTATCTCTAAGAAGAGATGTGGTGGCTACAGGCCTCTGAACTGAGTTACAATGAGTCTCGAGAGCCTATTTATTATTTAGAAACAATGGAAAACACTAAAAATCTAAAACGCAAACCCTAGGAGATGAAGCGCCAAAACTATGGGCCCCGTTTGGGTACATTGGTGTTTCAACTTCCCAGGGACGTAACTTTGGCATACGATCTTTGTTTGACGTGAACCATACCTCATTAGAAATATCTATCTGAGGACTACAAATTTTTGAGTGAGAAACATAAATCCATGTACCTATGTTGCTCCCATTTTTCCCCAAAGAAGTCGTTTAGGGCCTCAAAACTACTCCGAAAGTTTAGGACCCGAAAAAATGCTAAAAATAGTAAGTTGTGAAAAAACTGAAAAATTGAAAGAGACAATGGTGTGGTCCCAAGTGGAATAGGCGAGTGACCACCAATATCCACCTGGATCAAAGAGTCTCAATATTGACAAGTAAGGGAGAAAATAAATTTGTGCCAGATGTATATTATGTACCTGGCCTAAAATGCAACCTTCTAAGCATTGGCCATCTCGTGAACAAGGGCTACAATGTGTTTTTTAAGAATGATGTGTGTACTATCATGGAAATACCTCCAAGTAAAATGTTCATTGCATAATTGGACATGATAAAGAATAAGATGTTTCCTCTCAATGTTAGAACATACTTGAAGGAACGAGGCGTGGTAGTAGCAGTCGCACAAAAGGTCTTTCAAGAAGAAGTCAAAGACGAAAACTGGTTATGGCATTTGAGATTTGGCTATCTCAATTTTGGAGGCTTGAACCTCTGGCATAGAAAAGGGACAGTAAAAGGATTACCACTCATTGAGAAACCAAACAACCTATGTAAAAGTTACATCTCGGGAAAACAACATAGAGAAGCATTCCCAGTAGGGAAGAGTATAAGGGTAAAGGCACCCTTAGATATTGTCCACTCAGATTTGTGTGGACCAATGCAAATACCATTTTTAGTTGGCAGCCATTATGTTCTTACATTCATAGAAAATTACACTAGAAAGACATGGGTGTATTTTGTTAGGTCCCTATATTACTAGTAGAGTCCCTTATTGTTGTTAGTGTAACCCCTTTATTGTTATTATTGTACCCCTGTAACCCTCATATTGTTATTATTGTTCCCTTAAATTATTATTTTTAGGTCGGCTAGGATTACATTGTGGCCCCACTAGGATTACAATGTGGCCCCATGGACTCCTTTATATATAAAGGAGGTTTTGTAATTTGTATCATCCAAGAATTTTTCATTCATGTAAAGTATTGGAGGTTGCCCCCTCAAAGTGGCTTATTTATAAGTCATTGATATCTCTTTTCTTCTATTTTTGGAGTTGGTTTCACAACATTTGGTATCATAGCTTTGAGATTCTAGGGTTTTGCTGCTCCAAACAGGTCATCCTGGCATTTTCGCTATAATTTTTTTTCTACGAAGGTTTAGAAGCTGGAATTTTTAGAGTGTGAATCCAAAATCCTGAAGAACATTGTCGCAAAATTTTAGATATTGGTTCACAATATTTTCAGAGATATGATATGTACCAATTAGGTCGTACAAGTTCGCTCTACTGAACCAATCCAAAATTGGGTCATTGTGGGAGATTAGACATAAATTTGTCTTGAAGAATCCAAATCAGATCAGACCTATGTCATTTGAAATAAGTTTCAAAGGGCTACTACAGGGCTGAATTTTAGATATTGAGGATCCGAAATTATAGATCTAATTCAATTTCAATATCGAGCTCCTCAAAAGAAAGTAAAAGGTGTGTATTTTTTTTTCCCGAATTGCATAAGTCTTGTTTGAAGAATCAAGTTGAATTGATTCTAAGGGAATATTGTAGAATAGATATCAGTATTGGATTCTAAAATGGCCCCTAAAAAGAATTCAACTCCCATTAAGCCTTTATAAGGCTCTACTGTGACTCATGAAGACGAAGAATGGCAACATGACATATCAAAATTACAAGAGCAAGTGCAACAAATTTCACTCTCGCAAAGAACAACAAAAAATGAAATGGAAGTTTTGAAGAAGGGCGTGGAAACTAAGATGGATGGTTTGAAGAAAGGCGTGGAAGCTAAGATGAGTGATTTGGAAGCTAAGATGGATGGCATGGAAGTGGGCATGGAAGCTAAGATGGATGACATGGAAGCTAAGATCTATGAAAAAATGAAAGACAACATGGAAAACATGAAGAAAGATCTAAAAGTAGACATCGAAGGTTTGGGAAAGTTGATACAAGAAATGTTTCCTAATGGTGAAAAGATAGTAGAGGAAACTCATGATGAGAACAAAATAAATGTTAATCGTGATTTCATAAACTCTAATGTTGGCGAGAAGAACCACCATATTCCAAAAATGGATATGAGGAAGTTTGATGGAAAGGATCCTGTAACATGGATACTACAGATGGAGCAATATTTTGATCTCCATAACGTGCAAAACACACAAAAGGTAGGCATTGCAACTTTACATTTAGAACAAAATACATTTGTATGGTATCGATGGCTTTGTTCCCGTAAAAAAATTGTCACTTGGTCAATTTTTACGGAGGAAATGATAGCACATTATGAGGATACAAAGAGCAACACCTTCTTTAGCCAATTGATAAATTTCAAACAAAAGGGTTTAGTGGGGCAGCACATTGAGGACTTCCAAAAATTGAATATAAGGGTAACTGATATTCCAGAGGAACACAGGATTGATCTCTTCATAGGTACTTTAAAGGATAACATCCAACATGAAGTTTGCATTTTGGAACCTGATTCATTGGAGAAGGCATTCAGGTTGGCCAGAAAAATTGAATGTAAAATTATGGTGACAAGGAAGCCTACCACTCACTTCTATAAAGAGGTAAGTGTTGCTAATCCTAGATTTTCACAACCTACAAGGTTGACACCACAAAAATTGGAAGAAAAAAGAGCAAAAGGGATTTGCTACAGTTGTGATAGAAAATACACTAAAGGTCATAAGTGTGCTGAGAAGAAATTATTTTACATAGATTGTGAAGAGGAAGAAGAAAATGAACAAGAATCTTCAAAAGAAGAGGATATACACCACCAACCAACCCTAGAAGAGGAAGAAATGAGTCCGACCATATTGTGTAATGCATTGGCAGGAATTACCACTCCTCAAACTCTCAAGATAGAAGGACATATCAAGAAGAAAAAGGTAATAGTGTTGATTGATTCAGGTAGCACCCATAATTTTATTCATTGTAAGGTAGCCAAGGAATTGAATTGTTTCCTATACCCAGCACCAGAATGTCAAGTGATAGTTGTGAATGGAGGAACTATAAATTTCTTTGGAAAATTCCATAATATCAAGCTAACCATGGGGTAATATGTATTGAATAGTCTAATGCTTTCCATTCCTATGGGAGGTGGTAATGTTGTACTAGCAGTACAATGGTTACAATATTTGGGGACGGTAGCTTTTAATTTTCAAGAACTTTTCTTGAAATTTTTTTCGGAAGGAAAGGAAGTCAAATTACGGGGTATTGTAGGGAAGCCAGGAAAGATAATAAGCTCTAATGTCATGTAAAGGCTTCTAAGGAAATAACAACGAGGCGTAATTGCACAATTATGCTCACTTGAAGTTCCAAGATCAAAATAATCTATTTCTTCAGATCTTCAAAAAGTCTTGGAAAATAATTCCAAGGTGTTTTAAACTCCCATAGGACTCCCACCTATTCATGATCATGATCATGCTATTCATTTCATTCCAAGAACTGTTCCTCCAAACATCAGGCCTTATAGATATCCTTATGTCCAAAAGAGAAAAATTGAACGTATGACTGCAGAAATGTTGGAGGCTGGTATAATTCAACCTAGTCAAAGTTCTTTCTCTACTCTTGTAGTATTGGTACACAAGAAGGATGGATCATGGCACATGTGTCCAGATTATAGGGAGCTCAATAAGCTCACCATTAAAGATAAATTTCCCATTCCTGTGATTGATGAATTATTGGATGAATTACATGGAGTAATTTATTTTACCAAGTTGGATCTTCGTTCAGGATATCATCAAATTAGAATGAAGACTGAAGATATTCAAAAAACAACATTTCGAACTCATGAGGGTCATTATGAATTTTTGGTCATGCCTTTTGGCCTTACCAATGCACCTTCTACATTTCAAGGGTTGATGAATTCCATTTTCAAACCCTTCCTTAGAAAATTTGTGCTAGTATTTTTTGATGATGTACTAATCTACAACAGGTCTTGGAAGGATCATGTTGAACATGTTGACAGGGTGCTCAAACTATTGCAAGAGAAACAATTATATGCAAAAACATCCAAATGTTTCTTTGGAGCACAAGAGGTGGAATATCTGGGTCATATTGTATCTCACGAGGGTGTTAAAGTAGACCCTAACAAAATTAAAGCCATTAAGGAATGGAAAGTCCCCGCAACCATAAAGAAGTTGCGAGGATTTCTCGGGTTAACAGGGTATTATCGCAAGTTTGTTAAGAATTATGGGAGAATAGCAGCACCTCTAACAACATTATTGAAGAAAGATGCATTTTCATGGACTCCTAAAGCAACTAAAGCCTTTGAACATCTTAAAGAGGCAATGTGCCTAGCACCGGTCTTAGCTACGCCAGACTTCACAAAAACCTTTATTGTGGAATGTGATACCTCAGGAAATGGAATTGGTGCAGTTTTAATGCAGGAAGGAAGACCCATTGCTTTTGAAAGTCGTCCAATCAAAGGAAAGTATTTAAAAAAACCTATTTATGAGAAGGAAATGTTAGCAATACTGCATGCACTAAAGAAATGGAGAACTTACCTAATGGGAAGACACTTCAAGGTAAAAATTGATCATGATAGTCTAAAACACTTTTTGGAACAAAGACTATCTTCAAAAGAGCAACAAAAATGGGTCGCAAGGATGCTGGGTTATGAGTTTGAAATAATCTACAAAAAAGGGAAGCTAAATGTTGTTGCAGATGCACTCTCAAGAAAGAATGAAGAGGTGAAAGAATTGTTTTGTGCCATATATATTATCCAAAAAGATTGGATAACCGAAGCAAGTGATTAATGGAAGAAGGACGAAGAAGTGTGGACACTCATTCAAAAGTTGCATCAAGATCCTAGTACATCTAATACATTTAGTTGGAAAAATTATTCCTTATGGTGCAAAGATCGCTTATATCTTTGTAAGAATTCCCAACTAAAACAAAAGATTCTTTTGGAATTGCACACTTCCCCTTTAGGAGGACACTAAGGATTTTTAAAAACATACCACAAGGTGAAGAAAGAATTTTTTTGGGATGGCCTTAAATCTGATATTCAAAATTTTGTGGTGGAATGTTTGGTTTGCCAACAGAATAAAGTTGAGACAATTAATACCCCGGGTCTTCTACAACCTTTATCCATTCGAAGTCAACGTTGGGAGGAGATTTCAATGGATTTTATCATAGTTTTACCTAATTCCGAAGGAAAGAGTGTCATCATGGTGGTAGTTGATAGACTTACCAAGTATGCACACTTTTCTGCTTTATCTCATCCATTTAAAGTAAGTACAGTTGCTACTACATTTATGGACACAATTCAAAAGCTACATGGAAACCCAAGGGCTATTGTGAGCGACAGAGATCCCATTTTTACTTGAAATTTTTGGACAGAGTTATTTTCTTATTTGGGTACTCAATTAGCTCATAGCCCATCTTATCATCCTCAATCTGATGGTCAAAGTGAGATAGTAAATAAATGTTTGGAATGATATCTTCGTTGTTTTGTATTTGATGAAAAAACACAATGGGTCAAGTGGTTACCTCTCGTTGAATGGTGGTATAACACTTCCTTCTATACTGCAGCAAAAATTACCCAATTTATGGCACCTTTTTGATATCACCCACTGTCCATCACATCATATTTGATAGAAAATTCAAAGTTTCAGGCACTGGAAGATCACATTGAGCATCAAAAGGAATTTCTACAACTCTTAAAGGATAACCCGAATTTGGTACAAAATCGAATGAAAGAACAGGCAGATCAGCATCGCAGTGAGAGAATTTTTTATGTAGGAGACTGGGTATTTTTAAGGCTAAAACCATACGAACAATGGTCCCTCAAGAAAGCTAATAAGGATAATACATTATCGCCAAAGTACTATGGTCCTTACAAGGTGTTGTAAAAAATTGGTACTATGGCATACAAATTGGAGCTTCCTGCATCTTCACGAGTGCATCCAGTTTTCCATTATTCATGTTTGAAGAAGGTTATAGGTGAAAATATTCCTGTTCAAACAATATTTCCAGAACTTGATGAGGAAGGAAAAATCATATTGGAACCTGAAGCGGTCATGGAAAGAGGAATTTGACAGCTACGAAATCAATCAATTTTAGAGTATCTCATCAAGTGGAATAACTTACCCACTGAAGATTCTACATGGGAGGATGAGAATTTTATACATAAGCACCTAGAGCTACTCAAGCGTTGAGGACAACATGCTTTTGAAGGAGAGGGGCATGTTAGGTCCCTATATTACTAGTATAGTCCCTTATGGTTGTTAGTGTAACCCTCTTATTGTTATTATTGTACCCCTGTAACCTCCATATTGTTATTATTGTGACCTTAAATTATTATTGTTAGGTCATCTAGGATTACATTGTGGCCCGACTAGGATTACAATGTGGCCCCATGGACTCCTATATATAGAAAAGAGGTTTTGTAATTTGTATCATCCAAAAAAATTTCATTCATGTAATGTATTGGAGGTTTCCCCCTCGAATGGCTTATTTCCAAGGCATTGGTATCTCTTTTCTTCTATTTTTGGAGCTGGTTTCACAACATACTTCTTAAAACATAAGAGTGAAGTGTTTGAACAGTTCTATCACTTCAAATCTCTTGTTGAGAAGCAGAGTGGGCACTACATCGAAGTGTTAAGAAATGACAAACGTGGAGAATATATCTCCACATATTTCCTACGTGTCTGTAGGAAGAATGGCATACACAAGCAATTTACCACAAGGTGCGCACCACAACAAAACAATGTTGTAGAAAGGAAGAAGAGGACCATCATGGACATGGTCAAAAGTATGTTTAAGGCAAAACATTTGCAAAATGAGTATTGGGTTGAAGTTGTCAATTGTGCAACATATATTTTGAATAGATGCCCAACCAAAGCTATTATGAACAGAGTTCCAGAAGAAGCATGGAGTTGAAGAAAGTAGTTTGTCACTCACCTGAAAGTATTTGGATGTGTGGCTTATGCACATGTCCCAGATCGACTAAGGAAGAAGTTGGATAGAAAGGGGGAGAAGTGTATCTTTTTTTGATAGAGTGATGAGTCCAAGGAATACAAGCTCCATAATCCATCCACCAAGAAATTTATAATGAGAAGAGATGTGAAGTTTATTGAAGAAGAAGCTTGGGATGGAGGCTTAGAGAAAAAATTGAATGTGAAGATATGTGTGTCTCACAAAGAGAAAGAGGAATTGATTGCAGAAAATAATTCCTCCACGATGGCTCCTATTCCACATACACAAGCACAACAGAGCACACCAGAAGAAAGAAATAGAACAACCTTGAGAAATCAAGGAAGTGCTTCTTCGAGCACACCACATGGATCAAAAACTCCCTCGAGTTCAAGTGGAACTCCAAGCACAATAAGAATACGAAGATTCATAAATTTGATTGAAATTTATGAGCAATAAGATGATAATGATAATGGTCTAAACTCTTTATTTGCTTTGTTTTTTCATGTTGATGACCCAATTCATTTTGAAGATGTTGTAAAAGAAGAAAAATGGATTGAAGCAATGAATTAAGAGATTAGTGTAATTGAAAATAATGACACATGGGATTTAGTGGACCTCCCACAAAGTAAATAAGTCATTGGAGTAAAATGGGTCTATAAGACCAAGAGAAATGCTGAAGGAAATATTTAATGGCACAAAGCAAGACTTGTTGTGAAAGGCTAAAAGCAACAACAAGGAAGAGACTATGAAGAAACCTTTGCACCTATTCCAAGGACGGAAACAGTAAGAAGATTGTTGTCCATAGTAGCACAACAAAAGTGGAAAGTCTACCAAATGGATGTGAAGTCAACATTGCCGAATGAAGTGTTGAAAGAGGAGGTATCTGATGAAAAACCTCTAGGCTATGAGATTGAAGGCCAAGAGCGCAAATTGTGAAAGTTGAATAAATATCGTTATGGGTTGAAGAAAGAACCAAGAGCATGGTACAGTAGGATAGATGCTTACTTGACAAAAAATGCGTTCGAAAAATGTGATGGTGAACCCACACTCTACATTAAATAAAATGATGGTAAGATTCTTATTGTTTTTTTTATGTAGATGATTTAATTTTTATTGGCAATGAAGTTTCTCTCATTGTTGATTTTAAAGTAGTCATGAAGAGCGAATTTGAAATGACTAATTTGGGTTTATTGAGATAATTCTTGGGCATAGAAGTAAAGAAAAATGAAAAGGGAATTTTTATTTCCCAAGAAAATATGTTGTAGAAGTTTTAAAGAGATTTAACATGCAACACAACAAAGCCGCAGTAACTCCAACTATCATGGCTTTAAAGTTAAGGAAAGAAGATTGCAGCAAGAATTTTGATCCAACATTGTACAAGACCATAGTTGGCAGCCTTTTGTATTTGACTGCAATTAGGCCTGATATTATGTATGTCGTAATTTTAATTTCCAGATTCATGGAGACACTAAAGAAGACACATTGGCAAGCAGCGAAAAGGATTTTGACATATGTGAATGGAACGAAGGAGTATGGTGTTCTATACTCCTCAACTGATAATTTTAAATTGTTTGGTTACACTAATAGTGATTGGGCTGGAAGTGTAGATGATAGGAAGAGCACATCTGGGTATGTGTTTCATTTGGGATCAGGAGCCATTTCATGGGATTCCAAGAAGAAAGTAGTAGTTTCTTTATCAAAAATAGAAGAAGAATATGTGGCAGCAACAACAACATCATGCCAAGCAATTTGGATGAGAAGGATGCTAAGAGATTTATGTCATGAGCAATACAAAGGAACCATAATTTATTGTGATAATAGCTCAGTAATGGAATTATAAAATAATTATATTTTCCATAAGAGAACAAATCATATTGATGAAAAATATCATTTTATAACACAATTGGTTAACAATGGTGATATTGTTTTACAACAATGCAAGACATAGAAATAGTTCGTTGATATCCTCACAAATCCATTAGTAGAGAAGAGTTTAGAGTATCTCAAAAAATGTCTCGGAATGACTGATGGTGGCAGTTTTGGATAAGGGGGAGTGTTGGAATTTGACTCCCAACCACTTCCATGAATAATCAGTGGCACAACCCACACTTCATAAATTTTATTGCAGAGAAGGATGACAACAGATCCAAGAGCCAAAGGAATTTTCACGCAGCACAACAAACAAAGTACCTGAGCCTGTAACTCTGCGTTTATTTCCAACCACCACATTGACTTATATTTTTTCTCGCATACCACATTTCGCAAATATTAAGTTTTAACCTATAAGCCTTTTCCATTGATAAGTTATCTCTTTGCCAATGCTATATCGATGGGATCCACCAAACCTTTACCACATTTGCAAACCACCACAATCTTTTCTATTTGGCTTACCACAATTGTTGTTGTTTTAAGCCACTTGTAGAGAGCACTTCACAAGTTTTACCATTTACCATTTTCTATACTACAAGCTATGTTATTTGATTTGCGATGCGATATCACTATCGCATATTGAAATAGAAAAGTTTTAAGTTTTAATTTTATAGTGACCACAAGTTATTTTATTTTTTTTGTGATGCGATGTGTTAACACCCCTAAATCTCAACATGCATGCTCACCGTTGATCTCAGATCAACGGTAACCCATGGGCATAACTAGCCCACTGTTTAACCCAAAGGGTGCCTTCGCTATTGACCTCACCAAACATCTTTTGACCGAGATCAATGACTGATATCTACTGCGGGGAAACAATGTCGATGATCAAACCATACCCCAAGGTCCCTCCGCAGTGACGTATTGCGCTACATAAAATTTATTTTCGCCCATCTGTGTGGATGCGATGTGGATCAGGACCATATTGCATAAAATTTGAGATCCGGCAGTTTCTGTTTTTGAACTCATTTTCACTTCTTTTTTTGTATAAGCAAGAATACGATCTGCGTTCTAATTAATGAATAAGTGGGTCGGTTGACGCCCATGGAAAAATTTTGTTGAATGCCTATTTAGCATTGAAGTAGCATTGATTAGATTAGGTTTTTTTTTACAAGCTTCGGCCATTTTATATAAGCTCTGTAATTTTCATTATGTTAGAGAGAGAGAGTTGAATAGAAAACTGAAGTTTGTTCCTCTCATTGTGTTTTTTACGTTGCTTGTGTACATGTGACTATTTAATTCCACATTTTATTTTGAAGTCTCTATGTTGTGGGGGAGCATCCATGTGTTATTGATTTTATTCAATATTCACAGCAATATATGTTGGGTGGTCTTATGGATACAAAATATTCCTATACGTTATAGCTGATATACTATTCAGCATATTGTTGTTGGGCATTTGCAACGGCAGTTGCTATAGAGGGCATCCACTTTATGAAAACAAAAGATTTGTTTCAAGTCTAACCTATCAGGGCAGAAATTGCTAGATTGCAATACAGAAGATTATAACTGCAGTATATTATGGTATGTTAACACTATCTTGAAATATATAACAGATGTTGGATGGATCAAATATGTCAAAACATGCAACAATTTTTAGACTGCACTATAGATGCCCTTGGTTTCCATTTGTGTGATGACGTTGCCAACAAGGCAGGGAGGAATAGAAACAGGGCCACCATTGGAACACTACCTATTACAAAAAAACAATAACTTTTCGATACAATTCACAAAATTATGCCCAGAAATAATGTTAATTGGTTGAGAAGGGCATCCTATTATATAGTAACTTGGGATGAGTGTAAGGCCCATGGAATCTAGTGACATCATTAGTGTCGTATAACGAGCCAACTTACAAGCCATGATTCATGACATATAAATTACAAGCCATGATTCGTGAACAAAGAACATTAGGTTCACGTGCACATGAACGCTTGTTGGAAGTTGACCTGCACATTGGTGAACAGAGAAAATTTGGTTCATGAGCATTGATGAAATATTATTTAGGATGGAGGTTGACCCACGAAAATGAATTTTCTTCCATTAAAATATCAATATGGAATCAAGGGCATGTCACTCCATCACTCACTACATCCCTCATCACCGATCCAAACTTACAGGCCATGATTCCTTAATAGAGAACATTTGGTTCAGGTCGGCGTTGGTGAAATATTATTCGGGGTGGAAGCTAATGCACGCACAAGAATTTGCTACTTCAATCCATTTATCATTGTATTCATCATCACAAGTACAGAAGGAGGGATGAATTACGTAGAAAAGTAAGGGATTTTGGGAACTGCATCAAATTTCTGCTGGAAATTACAATGGCCAGAGATAAATATTCACTTAGTTCATGTCATGAAATACATGGAGAACGTCTAAACGTTTTCCCCTACCTTCAAGTGTGTATTGCACTAGTCTCGCTATGCTCTACTATTTATTGGCGATCACTATTTCCATTGGACCAAAACCCACAATTTGTTATTCAATGATTACATCCACCCTAGGGGGTTAATCCATGTCCTACATCAGTGGCGTTAATTTATCTAATTGTTGAAATTTCTAAATACAATAAACAACAAAGTAAATGTGTTTTCCCCTACATAGAGAATACAACAAATGTGGAAATTAAATAGTCATACACACACACTCTAAAAACAATTGAAATTACATTTCTTATACAAATGGCCGAAGCCTGAAAACCTAATTCTAACCAATGCGATTCATTTTTGAACTAGTGTTCAAGAAACATATGTCCTTGGCTGTGAAAATGACCCATTTATTCATTAAATCGGCATGCAGGCCATATTCTGAATTACATAGGAAAAAAAAACATAAAAACGATTCAATACATAAAAGGGCGAACTTCGAATTTTATGTATTTCAACTCTGAGTCCTCATCGCATCGGGCTTCTTATCGAATATCGCAGATCGATGATCTTAACATTTAACTGGCATGGACATGGGTAAACACTAAACCTTGTGATGTGTGAAATGTGTTTGTCACATCGCACCGCAGCTAACTTACCTTGCGGGAAGTAGAAGGTAAACTTAAAATGTTGCAATTGTGATGTGCGGTAGCACTATCGCATCGCAACGCAAATAACATAGCTTACAAAGTGGCGGAAGGGTAAAAGTGTAAAACTTACGAATTGGGCATTGCGAGGGGATTTAAAATGTAGCTGGGAAATCTTACAAAGTGCGATGAGGTTGTGGGTCCCATTGATATCACATCAGTAGAGATTTAACATTCGTTGAATCATTAAGTGGTAAACGCTAAATGTTGCTAAGTGTGGGATGCAGGCACTTAAACGGTGGGAAGTGTGGTAAGCGAAAAACAAATGGTTAAGCGGAATGAAAAGGTTTTCTCGGCAGATTAGTAATGCAGTAAGGTAAGTGGGCCCCGCCAACATCACATTGATGGGGATTTAACTTAATAGCAGAAAGGCTTATGGGTAAACTCTAAAATTTGTGGGCAGCGAAGTACGGGCAAAAGGTAAGTCAATGCGATAGATGGAAATAAATGTAGAGTTAAAATCTTGGGTACTCTGTTTGCTATGTTGCATGAAAACATGTCCAGATCTTAGATCTGCTCCTTGTCCTTCTCTGCTGTCAAAAATTGATGAATTTGTGGATTGCGCCACTGCTTATTCATGGAGGTGGTTGGGAGTAAAATTCCAACACTACCCCTTAATCACAACTGCCGCCATCAGTTATTCCCAGAAATTTTTTGAGATACTCAAAAATCTTCTATGCTAATGGCTTTGTGAGGATATCAGCAAATTGTTCCTTTATCCTGCAATGCTGCAAAACAATCTCACCATTTTTAACCAATTCTCTTACAAAATTATAGTTTGCATCCATGTGCTTTTTTCTCTTGTGGAAAACATAATTACTTGGAAATGATACTCCTGAGCTATTATCACAATAAATTATGGTTCCTTTGTCTTTCTCATGACACAAATATCTCAGCATCCTTCTCATCCAAATAGCTTGACAAGTTGTTGTTGTTGCTGCCACATATTCTGTTTCTATTGTTGATAAAGCAACTATTGGTTTCTTCTTGGAAGCCTAGGAAATGGCTCCCGATCCCAAATGAGACACATACCCAGATGTGCTCTTTCTATCATCTACACTTCCATCCCAATCACTGTCAATGTAACCAATCAATTTAAAATGATCAGTTGAGGAGTATAGGACACCATACTCCTTTGTTCCATTTACATACCTCAAAATTCTCTTGGCTGCTTGCCAATGAGTCTCTTTCAGTGTCTCCATGAATCTGGAAATTAAACTTACATCATACATAATATCAGGTCTAGTTGCATTCAAATACATTAGACTACCAACTATGCTCTTTTACAATGTCGGATCAACATTCTTGCTGCAATCTTCTTTGCTTAATTTCAACCCCATAACAGTTGGAGTTACAGCTGCTTTATTGTTCTGCATGTTAAACCTATTCAAAAATTCTCCAACATATTTTTCTTGGGAAATAAAAATCCCCTTTTCATTTTCCTTTACATCTATGCCCAAGAATTATCTCAATAAACCTAAGTTAGTCATTTAAAATTAATTCTTCATGACTGCTTTAAAATCAACAATGAGAGAAACTTCATTGCCAGTAAAGATTAAATCATCTACATATAAAACATCAATAAGGATCTTACCATCACTTTCTTTTATGTAAAGTGTGGGTTCACCATCACACTTTTCGAATCTATTATCCATCAGGTAAGCATAAATCCTACTATACCATGTTCTTGGTGCTTGCTTCGGCACATAAAGAGCTTTCTTCAACTTGCACACTTTGTGCTCTTTCCCTTCAATCTCATAACCTGGAGGTTGTTCAAAATATACCTCCTCTTTCAACACTCCATTCAGAAATTTTGATTTGACATCCATTTGGTAGAGTTTCCACTTTAGTTGTGATGTAATTCACAACACTATCAGCACTGTCTC
Source organism: Pinus albicaulis (assembly GCA_034641835.2). NCBI lineage: Eukaryota > Viridiplantae > Streptophyta > Pinopsida > Pinales > Pinaceae > Pinus > Pinus albicaulis. The sequence continues at coordinate 1,448,286,309 of CM076580.1, forward strand.
CATCCTTGCAACTTGTGCAAAGGTTTCTTCATAATCTCTTCATTGTTGCTACTTGTAGCCTTTCACATCAAGTCTTGCCTTGTGTATTTCTATTTTTCCTTCAGTATTAATTTTGGTCTTATAGACCCAAGTTACTCCAATTACTTCTTTACCTTGTGGGATGTCCACTAACTCCCATGTGTCATTCTTTTATATTACACCAATCTCTTCATTCATTGCTTCAATCCATTTTTCTTCTTTTACTGCATATTAAAAATGGATTGGGTCATCAACATGACAAAACACAGAAAATAAATAATTCATAACATTATTATTATCAACTTATTTCTCATAAATTTCTCACAAATTTCTGAATCTTGGTCTTCTTGGTGTACTTGGAGTTCCACTTGAACTTGAGGGAGCTTCTAATCCCTGTGGTGTGCTTGGAGAAGCACTTCCTTGATTTCTCAAGGTTGTTCTATTGCTTGATTGTGGTGTGCTCTGTTGTGCTTGTGTAGGTGGAGGAGGAGCCACTGTGGAGGAATTATTTGCTACTTTCCATTCCTCTTTCTCTTCATGAGACATACATGTCTTCACATTCACTTCTTTCTTTAAGCTTCCATCCCAAGCTTATTATTCAATAAATTGCACATCTATGCTAATTATAAATTTCTTGGTGGATGGATTATAGAGTTTGTAGGACTTGAAGTCATAACTGTATCCAACAAAGATACACTTCTCCCATTGTCTGTCCAGCTTTTTTCTTAGTTGATCTGGGACATGTGCATATGCCACACATCCGAATAATTTCATGTGAGTGACAAACTGTTTTGTTCCACTCCATTCTTATTCCTGAAATTTTTTCATTGACATCTTGAACCACTCATTTGGCAAGTGTTTTTCCTTCAACGTACTTCTGACCATGTCCATGATGGTCCTATTCCTTCTTTCTGCAACACTTTTTTTTTGTGGTGTATATCTTGTGGTAAAATCCATGTGTATGCCATTCTCCCTATAGAAACGTAGGAAATATTTGGAGATATATTATCCACCTCTATAAGTTCTCACCACTTTTATGTAGTTCCCACTGTGCTTCTCAACAAGATCTTTGAAGTGGTAGAACTGTTCAAATAGCTCCCTCTTATTTTTCAAGAAATAAACCCATGTCTTTCTTGTATAATCATCTATAAATGTCAAAACATATTGAAGTCCAGATAATGATGGCGTTTGCATTGGTCCAAAAATATTTGAGTGGAAAAATTCTAAGGGTTCTTTTGCCCTTATATTCTTTCTTGCTGGAAATGATTACCTGTGTTGTTTGCCCAAGATGCAGCCTTCACATAGGCCGTTTGGTTTCTCAATGAGTGGCAATCCTTTTACCATCCCTTTCCTATGCAGGAGGTTCAAATCTCCAAAGTTGAGATGTCCAAATCTCAAATTTCATAACCAGTTTTCATATTTCACTTCTTCTTGAAAGACCTCTTGCATGACTAATTCTACCACACCTCCTTCCTTCAAGTTTGTTTTGAGCTTGAGAGGAAAAATCCTATTATTTGTCATATTCACTTCTGCAATGACCCTTTTACTTGGGGGTATGTCCATAATAATACACACATTATTCTTAAAAAATACATTTTAGCCCTTGTTCATGAGTTGTCTAATGCTTAGAAGGTTACATTTCAGGCTAGGTACATAATAGACATATAACGCAAATTTATTTTCTCGCTTCCTTGTTAGTATTGACACTCTTCCTTTTCCCATGATAGAGACTTTCTTATCAGACCTTGTTGTCACTTCAGATTTGACATCTTCATCAAGATTGGTAAACATTGCTATGGTTCTAGTCATATGGTTACTACAACTTGAGTCTAAGAACCATACATCTTCATGTTTTTCTTGTGCTACATTACATGTTAGAAGCACATTACTTTGGTTCTGACTTTCTTTAGAAAAATTAACATTTCACCTATTATTTATGTTATTTTGTTTCTTTCTACATTCATTGGCATAATGCCCATACTTTTTACAATAATGTCATTGGAATTGGGATTTATCATAGCTTTTTCCTTGTGCTTGAATCTGGCTTGAGCCTTCATTTTGATTATGGTTTTTTCCCCTTTCACTTGTGCTTGCAGGGTTGTTTCTTCCATCTCACTGTGGGCTTCTTCCTCTTCCTCGATAGTTTGATTTTCCTTAACCTTTACCATGACCAAAAGAAAATTTTGTCCTGAAAGCATGCTACAATGAGGAGTTTTTTGTTATTTTCAGTCTATGTTCATGAGACATCAGGGATGGATGGAGCTCATCCACCGAAAATATTGAGAGATCCTTTGTCTCTTTTATTGCCACTACTATGGTACCAAAACTTGAGGGTACACTTCTCGACATTTTCTCCACTATTATTCTTTCCTCAAGTATCTCTCCATGATACCTTATCTGGGTAAGCAACCCAATGACATGTGTGAATAATGAGTCTATGTTATCAGACTCCTTCATATAGAGAGTTTCAAAATATCTCCTCAACATTTGTAGCTTTGATGTCTTCACCTTCTCCATGCCTTGATAGATTATCTTAAGAATATCCCAAGCCTCCTTGAACTTTTTCACTGCTGCAATTCTTGGGAATATACTCTCATGTTTAGCTTGATAGAGATAGAAGAGGGCTTTGGAGTCCTTTTTCCTATTATCTCTCAACAAGTCTCTTTCTGCTGTTGTCAAAGCAGCCAACGCTACTACGTCTGCTGGTTCTTAGAAACCTTATTTTACTAGCTCACATATATCTTGTGAAGAAAACAAGGCCTTCATTATAATGACCCAATAGTCATAGTTCTTCCCATTAAACTGTGGTAGTTTTGGATTTGTCAGGCTTGTGCCTGCTGCTTCCATCGTGACTATTTTAAATAAACAATCTTCTTGACTGTATAAAAGAGAAACCTTCTCACTACTGTAAAATAATTATCACTACTAGAGACTTCTGCTTCTACAATAAAAAAATCTTACATCTTCTTTAGTAAATAGAGCAAGCTCGTGCTTCTTTGACTTAGAGCCTAGACCTGCTCCAATACCTTATTGAAATTTCTCAATACAATAAACAACAAAGGAAATGTGTTTCCCCCAATACAGAGAATACAAAAATTGCGGGAATTAAATAATCATACACACAGACATCATATAGCATAGGAGAGGAACGAAATTTTTTTCTATTCAACTCTCTAAAAAAAATTGAAATTACATTTCTTATACAGAAGTTTAACAATGTGATTCATTTTTGAACAGAAGTTTAACAAAAAAATTTCCTTGGCCATCATAGTTACCCATTTCTTCATTAAATCGACATGTTGGACGTATTCTAAATTACATACGAAAAAACACGTAAAAATGTGTTCAAAACTTAAAAGGGCGGACTTCAAAATTTATGTATTTCAACTCTGAGTCCTCATCACATCCGGCTTCTTATCGCAGATCACATATCGGTGATCTTAACACTTATCTGGCAAAGACATATGTAAACACTAAACCTTGCGATGTGAAAAATGCACTTGTCGCATCATATCACAAATAACTTATCTTGTGGGCGGCGAAAGGTAAACTTAAAATTTTACGATTGCGATGTGCAGTAGCACTATCGCATCTCAATTCAAATAACATATCTTGCGAAGTGGCGGAAGGGTAAAAGTGTAAAACTTTTGAAGTGCACATTGTGGGCAGCTTTAAAAGGTAAGTGGGAAATCTTGCAAAGTGTGATGAGGTTGTGGGTCCCGCTGATTTAACATTCACTAAAGCGTTAAGTGGTAAACGGTAAATGTTGTGAAGTGAGGGCTATGGGAACTTAAATGGTGGGAAGTGTGTTAAGCGAAAAACAAAGGGATAAGCGGAATGCAAAGGTTTTCTCGGCCGATTGGTAATGCAGTAAGGTAAGTGGATCCCGCTGATATCGCATTGGCAAGGATTTAAATTAACAACGGAAAAGCTTATGGGTAAAATAAAAAAATTTTGGGTGGCGAAGTGTGGGCAAAAGGTAAGTCAATGTGGTGGATGGAAATAAATGCAGAGTAAAAGGCTCAGGTACTCTATTTGCTGTTTTGCGTGAAAACGCCTCCAAATCTCGGATCTGCTCCTTGTCCTTCTCTGTTGTCAAAAATTGATGAATTTTTCATCTGCACCACTGTTTATTCATGGTGGTGGTTGGGAGTAAAATTTCAACACTAATTTCCAAGAATCTCTTGTATCAATGCTGATCACATAGTTGTGCCAAATCATTGGCACTCTGTGATTGTTTATTATATCTAGAAATGGTGAATAATGTTGGGAAAAAAAAGGGATTCTGAGAATGTTATTAATTTGTGTGTATCACTACCCCTCTATGTTTTAGAAATGGGTTTAATTATCCTCAGATCCATCATTTAATTATATTTTAAGTCCGTCAAGACCAGGCTCCATAAATTGAGTGGCTGATGTGTTGCTCTAATGTGATGCTCTTGCTTTAACCCGTATAAATGTTAGAGGGAAAATAAATAATCATAAAATAAAATCAATGTTGGTCACAACAACCCCTTGAAAACAAAATTTCCCAATCAAGAATTCTTGGGTACTACTCTAAGGGGTTTTAATTTCTTTTCTTTGGAAGGCGTGCCGAAAATTCTTATAATATTGAAAAAATATGTCAACAAACCTTTTCTATTCACATTATGTATTTTGATTATCATTTATTTTAATTAAAATGATTTTTAATAAGTAAAATATTAGAAATAAATATATACCTTATAGATATTACCAAACTACATTTTTAGGGCGACCATTTCATAAATCATAAATTTTGGTGTTGAGTTCTTTTATAGTGTGTAGATGCAATTTTTTGGTATATAGGTACTAATCACATGTGGTGGAGGTGTGGTTGATATATATTTGTTAAGGGTAAAGGTTAATTTTGAGACACCACTTCTCAATATTTACTCCAATTAGATTGGACATACAATACGTTATAGAGTTGTGTGGCTAGGGATGATAGTCAAGCATTGAATTATTTTGTTGTCCAAGTATAATGAACCAACGGTCTTGTTGGAGAATTAAAAAATGAACACATAAGTTGAATAGAGGAAGCGATGTGCCTGGGGTGAAACACGACAAATTGGAAATTTTCCACTCGATGGCCAAGCCACTAGGACGCAAAATATGTTTGTGGAATAACTGCTTGGGGAAGGTTGCTCTTCAAGTGAAACCAACCCAATTGAACCTCGCCACACAATGAACATGCCAGGGGGTTCAAAAAGGAAGTTAAATGAAATAACAAGCATCAGGAAAATCCAGTGTGATTTGCCTGGGGATGGACCCCACTAGGTATCGATGTTTAGGAATTAGGAATTTTGTTAGAGTAAGAAATGGGGAGGCTAGTTGACCTAGTCTAACATGACATGGAATGGGTTGGGCCTTACTAGGATTTTTGGATTTAGGGCATTATATTGGGGAAATGATGTGTTGTAAAGCACAACTTGAGCAATACCACATGATATGACGTGGTTTGGGGTGTTGCACCAAGCTCACAGGGCTTTAGGAAACTAGTTTAACCATAAAATTGCAATAGAAGAATGGAGCTGAGGGAGCCTAGTTCAATATGGTGTGGACAAATGCGCTCGACATAAAAAATAAGGTCTTACACATAATATAGTTCATGTGCTAACATTTGAAAGTGTAGAGCGTCTAGACATTCGATATAATGGAAACTTATGCACCCACAATGCTTGCATGGTGTAGCAACTAGTACATATGGTCAATTTTCTGACACTTTAGTTGCAATAGTTTTCACGTAGTGTTAGAAAGTTTTGAAAATTTTCTCACATTTCTTAATCCCACCACGTGGTTTCGCTCTTATGACCTCGATGGAAACATTGTCTCTCTTGCGACACTACAAAAAAGTGTCACTATTACAACCCACTCGACTAGGGTTTCGCAATAAAGACAGTAACAGAAGACAATGCCCATACACACATCCCCCTCTATTGTCCCTCCACGTTAACATCACCTCATCTTCACCCCACAAATTTATATTTGAATAAAATTGTTAGCAGAAAATTTGAATCTAACCCTGGGTGGAACATTAGCATCTAAAATTTGAATACCCAAATTCTCATAGGGGTATTTGGATAGAAACAATTTATAACTAAAATTGTTTGATTTTTTGCAGTCAAACCTTGAATACCTTATCCAAAATTTTTGTATTTTCTAATTGGTTTCAACCCAGAAATATTGAAAAAACTCATTTATGCTGTCAACTCTCATCACTATGGTCCTATGCTTGCCGCAGAAAATTTTTTCACAAGGGTTTACAATGGGGTCACTACGAGTTAACTTGATGAGCTGGAGGCTAAGACTGTTGCTGCCATGATTGCAAATCATCTAGACTATGCCCTTGTAAGTCAACAATTCACTTTGTATATATTTCTTTTGGTTTGAATGTTTTTCACATATATTTAAATCATAATTTCCCACAAGATTTATAAACTTCTACTTTTTTATATCTATTAGATGTGGGTTGTAGTTGGCTGGAAGGATCGTTGTTTCAAACCTCCACAAAAACACCAAGAAGTCATTTTCTGAAACATGATTTGTCTTATATACATCCGCATTTGGTGCATTATAACCATATATTTCATGTAAATTGTTTGTTGTAATGCCCTAGTTGACCTTTGTGCATTTAATTTTAGTCCATGGAGGATTAGACCGATTTCATCCCTGGATCCTGTTCAAGCATATGCTTATGTATATGTTTTATTTGAGTGCCCTATGAAGCCTATCTCGTGTATGGGACCATTTCCATTAGAGTCAAAATAAAATTATATTCTGGACAAAGATCTGATTGGGTTGGGCTTTCATGGTCTTGTATGGTCATTTATTAGCATGTTTACTGTATTCTTAGCTCAATTATAATGGAATTACTTGCTGTAATGGACACAGTTGTGTACTTGGGCTTGTTGACATTACAGAGTAAAGGACATGTATCCTCACGTGAACATAATGTCCAATTGGGCCTCCCTATTAATAGCAGATGGTGTTTTTGATATCATGTTCAAGGTATTTCTTTTTTTGTCCCTCCACATTTATATAATTTATGAGTAATTGGTGCGGACCATGCTTTTAAGATTTTCGATTTCTATGATCAATTTTCTTACATGGCTAAGGTTCTGTGTTTAGGTGAATTTCGTTGGAATGTCCAAGTATTTATTAGCTATTTATATCCTTCTAAATTTAAGCCACATTACAAGGATACTGTGTATGTTGGTTCAGTGGGAAGTATTAACTCGATTGTATTTGTGTAGTTTATGTATAACTATTTTTCCAATGCCTTTAAATTGATTGGTTTGTTCCTTATTATTATTATAATACGTTCCTCTAGAAGTATATATAACAATCTATTTTCCTTGGAATTTGCATTAGTAAAATTACTTGTAACAGTGATTTTTAGAACTATCTACTAATGATTATGCTTGTGTATTTTTTTTGGTGGGTTCAGAATGCTAATCAGTTGGATAGTCAAATAATCTATGATAGGGATTTTGAATATGACTACTTTGGCTTCAAGACATTGGAGAGGTCCTACTTGTTAAAATTGAATGGGGTTTTTGTGGAGAGGCCTCAACATTTGTTGATGAGGGCTTCTGTTGGAATCCACAAGGATGACATTGAATCTGCTATCAAGACTTATCATTTGATGTCACAGCATTGGTTTATGCATGCATCTCCAAAAAATTTTAATGGTGGAACTCCAAGGCCTCACGTATGTGCCTCACAATGTGGTTTAGGTTTGGATGTTGATATCGTGATGAGTGATACATTTTAAGTTAGGGGCATGATTCAAGTCTAATCAAGACATATGTCTCGTTACCATTCTAGTTAAGAAAAATCATACTATATGAGTCGTAGATGAGATGTTAGCAGAGAAAATATGGACTTTTAGATTGGTATTCCAATTAAAAAAAATCTCTTGATTTAAATAATGCATTTTGATTGGTTATTAATACCATCCGAATTGCTATCATAGAAATATTTCTGGGTATTTTTGATCTATTTCATGTTTTAAATTCAAAGTAGTTAAGTAGCTACTTTATTATATGTATGAAGGATGATAGCATTGAAAGTATTTATGATACCCTAAAATAATGTGTTGTGATTATTAAATCAGCAAGAGGCATTGGATTTTCAATCCATAATATTCGTTCAAAAAAGAGTTACATACGTGGAACAAATGGCACATCAAATGGCATTGTGGCAATGTTGCGTGTGTTTAATGATACTTCTCACTATGTAGATCAAGGAGGGGGGAAAGGAAAGGGCAATTGGGAATGCAATTATTTGCTAACATGCATTTTTTTTTGCTAATTCTTACTAGCTAGTTATTTTTTTGTTCTTATAAGAACCACATAAATTGACATTTTTGAGAAGTATGCCTTTGATTAAGTTATTATTACTAGTAACTATACTCAATTTGATTAGCATTCTTCATAGGTGCCTTCGTTGTATACTTGGAGACATGGCATGTTGATATTTTCGACTTTTTGGATTTGAAAAGAAGCCATGGCAAGGTAAAGTTTGTTGTGAAGTTTAATGAGGATTTTCAATGTATTCATGGAAAGGTTCATATGTAATAGGAATCTCGTGGGTTGTTAACAGGAAGAAAACATGGCAAGAGATGTGATTTATAGTCTATGGATTCCAGATCTCTTTATGAAGGGATTCCAGGACAATGCTACTTGGTAACTCTTCTGTCCTAATGAGCCTCCTAGATTAGCAAGTTGTTGGGGTGAAAATTTTGATTAACCGTACCTCAAAGATGAGCAACAGGTATGCTGGCAAGCTAACAAACATCTCATGTATTTTTTTGGGTTCTTTGATATTATTTTTATTTTTCTTTTAATTTTTAAAATTTTAATTTTTTTAATTTAAATTTGGCTGAAATCATGTATGTCTAATGAGGGAAAGGCCAGGAAATTTATACAAGCTCAGAGACTCTGGTCTGAAATTTTAGTATCTCAGATATAAACTTGCAATCCTTATATGTTTTACAAGTTAATTCCATTCTTTCATATTTTATAGGCTTTAAGTTTCTTCTTTCTTGCAACATTCGTTGACCATAGTTTGGGTTATAGGATATGTGCAACAGGAAGAGAAATCAACATAATTTGGCAACAATCAAGTCTTCAAATCTTTGCACCTAAATTCTTGAGCAACAGAAAGTGCAGTTTGTAGTTTGCAATCAATTTCCCTACCACGGTTTGTAAGAGAAAAGGTATGTTTGTTGAAATTTGTTCTTGTTACTATTGGCACAGGTCTGAAAGACGATTATCCCTAATTTTTCAGGTTATTCCTATGGAGTCTCATCCTTCAAAGCTTGTTGGAAACCTGGGTTCTAAGAACCGATACTTTTGTTTTGATATTCTAGGAGAGTTTGGTTTTTAATCGATACTTCAAAATATGTGGTTTGGTATTTTTGAGAGTGGTGTTGATTGCTTGCTATTGTATCATGTATTGACACATTTGCAACATAGATTTTATGATAGGTCACATCAATAATTACTAAAAACCTAAATAAAATCATTGATGTGAAATACTATCCCGTGGAAAGCGTAAAGATATCAAATATGCATCATAGACCTATTAACATTGCTGTTTAGGGCCTTGTTGATAAATTTATCTTTCCTGGTAAGTCATTTGACTTAGAGGAGGTAAGCTTCACAAAAAATTTGAGTGAATGTATTTTGCTGTTTTTTTCTTTCTAATAAATATTATGTATGGTTATTTACACTTTGAAATCTTCATTACAGGCTCAGAAGTTGAACTCTGAGAGTTTTTAGAAAATTTATTATGATGGCATTAAGTCATCTTCTAAGCTTTCTTCCAAGAACGATCCTTATGAAACCTATGCTGGAAGTCATGTAAGCGAGGTGGGTGTATTTATTTTGGATGTAAAACTTATCTTTGGAAGTGTATTATGTAGTTTAGATACTCGCAATTGTTTAAGATACATTATGAGGGTAGATGGTTTTGAGTTTTAATTGATTTCCAAACTAGTGTGCAGGGCATACATCATCCAGGCATGTGGGCTATTAGACCTTCAAGTCGGTGGGACTGGGTTTCCTTAACAAAAAATGGTTGCAAAAAACGGTGTGAGAAATTCTCTCCTTCTTGCTCCTATGCCAACAACATCAACTAGTCAAATTCTTGGAAACAATGAGTGCTTTGAGACATACACAACAAATATTTATAGCAGGAAAGTGTTAAGGTAAATTTCTCGTCATTATGAATATCTTTTAAAAATATTGCAATGATTAAAATGTAATATCTTTTTTTATTTTTTACAGTGGTGAATTTGTAGTGGTCAACAAGCATCCTCTCCATGAGTTGACTTATGTTGGGCTCTAGAATCTTGATTTGAAGAATAAGATTATTTATCACAATGGTTCAATTCAAAATATTAGTGAGATTGATAATGGACTAAAGGTTATATACAAGTTGAGCACCGCATAATTATCTTAATAAGTTACTTTTGACCAAGATGTTAGGCTTTTTCACAGTTTTTGAACTCTTGTGTGTTTTCTTGTATCTAAACAGAACAATATGGGAGACCAAGCAATGTGAAATTTTTGATATGGTTTCTAATAGTGGATGTTATATAGATCAGAGGAAAAGCATCAATATTCACATGGATGAACCTAATTTTGGGAAGCTAACTTCCCTCCATTTTTACACTTGGTCAAAGGTATATATTTAACTATAAGGTCTTCAGGTGCCTGTTTTTATTTATGATGCCAAATAAATTGATCTTCTATCACGTTTTCTATCCTTTGTGGATTCAACTATACATGAAAAACTATTTGGAAAGGGTTAAACTTACCTTTGACTAAGATGCTAAGATACATGGGTAATTGTACTACTAAATTTGTTTGGGACCTGATAACAACCATGTTGTTGGAACTTGAAGGTCTTCAGCGGGTTCTTGCTATTCATATTCTATTCTTTTATTGTATTGTTTGAAAATATAATTAATATTAAATTGACATGCTAAATTCCACCTCACCAAGGATTCAAGATTTGGATGTACTATTTTCCTACTCGAGCTGCAGATGATGTTATTCAGTTCACAGTGGATGCTACAAGTATTAAGGTGCTTTTCTATAAGTTTCAAATGCTCACTAGATATTTCAAGTATTTAGTTTTTTTTCACTACAAAACCCTACAATTCTTATATTCTTTTATTTTAGTGTAGGAGAGGCCCAAGTTAGTGCTTGAAGACATAGATACACAAATGGTACAGATAGTGTGCTCATTGGAGAACAAGGATGCATACTTGTCTTGTGGTAGCTAAATAGGCATGTTCCTGCTGTTGGTCAACCATCACTAGGCATCTCGCTAAATTATGGATTTGTTGGAAAAATAAATTAGTTGTTATATGAAGGTTGCAAGGGTATGTGCCTTCATTAATGGTTCTATTGTAAATTTCCTACATCTTTGTGATCTTCTAATCTTGTGGATTGCATTTGGAATTGAATATCATGATTAAATCAATGATGAGTTAATTCTTGTATTACATGACACACTTTATTCGGTTTAAATTAAAGTTTGTATATACATAGATGCCAATGATCTAAATAGCCCAGACATTGTAAATGAATGTGAAGCTTAAATCATAGTCCATGTGGGATTAGGATCTAGAGATGACTGTAATGTTAATTATTTGATGAATAATATTATTTCTAGCTTGCCATGGTAGGTTTTTTTGGCCTGCCTTAGCCTGATTTTGATGATGTTACAAATTCAAGAAAGGCTTATATATGCATGATATTATTCTCATTTGATTAACAATATTTTGTCTTAAATAGTTGATTTTATTTTCCTCAGTAAAAATTCTTTAGACAATGTTATGTTAGTTGTTAGGATAACAACAACTGTCGTGGCACTTCCAATGGTTGTTTCTATTGCAGGAAAACTAGTAGAGCCAGATGTTTGACCACATGTGTGACAACTGGTCGTCGGTATTGCCACACATTCTGGGAAGGCGTCGGGTTCGTAATATTGATGTCTCCACATGATTTCATAATAGCGACAATAAATAGCGTGATTCAAATATTGACTAAATGAATACACGTGTTTTGTCTACTGTCGCTCTACCGTAAGTTATTAGAAGTGTCGCATATGCAATAATATAGGAAATGACGTTTTTCCCAGCCTCAAAATGTCGCTCTTGGGAGGCCTATGTGTCGCAATAGAGACATTTTGGTCATCGGAAATTGGGCCAAATATGCTAGTTCCACATTTATATGACAAAGTTCATATGGGTTCCAATCAATGCCCTAATGATGACATGGTGTTTTTAATGGGTTAAACTTCTAATGATCGTAACTTTCAATCTGAGATTCAAAAAAAGATAAAAATTATATCACTTGAAAAATGTTGATGAGCTCAACACAATGGGGATGTCAGTTTTAAGTTCTGAACACTTGGAAAAATGAGGTTTTTTTAGCCCCATCTTCATGACAAACTGTAGAGATCAGGTTAAATGAGGTATCCCTCTGACAACCTAGGTTCCTTGAGGGGGTGGGAGGTGGTTACAAATGATATATGGTATAGTTTATAATGATAATTTATAATAAAGGATTTACAATAGTAAATTATATGCAATTTATTTTACTTAATCAAGTTTATATTTCTTGATGTAAGGACAAATCATTCAATTAAAAAAACTTGAATGATGTGCTACATTTTATATTTTATGATTTTATGTTAATTAACATTTAATTCTTATGAGTGATCCTCTATCTACAATAACCTCCAGCTTATGTAATAATATGAATTCTAGTACTAATGCATTCCATAAATTTCATATGAATTAGTGATTCTCTATATTCTCAAATGTATTTGGTGAATTTTAGCATTACTAGTTTTACTAAATCCCCTTACATATAGACTAAAAATATAAAGTGGTAGAGCATATGAATAGTTGATACTAAAATGTAATCTCTTGAAAAATTGAAATTCTATTAGGAATAGATAAAAATTATGTTCTTGCAATATAACAATGAGTCGCACATAGATACCCTTCATTGGTACCAATGGCCATGAGGAAAATTCACAACGTATCAAGAATACTTATCCCCCCAAACATGTTGGTAAGTAGAGAGTGGAATATGGGAAAGCTTCCAAACAATTAAGTCAGAACTTGTTGTCTTTCAGTACTAAACATTCTATGCATCTCTATACAATTCTACTGTTGAATACTTAATTAGACAAATAATATACAACCCTTGTTAAAATGCAACATATTATCTTTTTAAATGTCATTATATCATTTCCATGAAATTCGTTTATCCAAACTGGATGATCATGCATCACAAAGGTAAGGGTTTCACCTAAACTATGCCAAAATTACCATGTAGCTAAAAAAGCTTGCAATGGCAAGAAAATTGACTAATTAGCTATAAACACATTAAACTCTAACCAAACATTGTGAATTCTAAGTTCACTTTCTATAAATAAAATTATGAGTCATATAAAATGTACATGACTAAAAATAATAACGAACAAATCCAATTACATTAATTTGAATCCAAATGAAAAATTCATTATGGTTTTCAATCTTTTGTGGTTTTTGTTTATTGAAGAAATCTCTAGATTATCCATAGTGTTATAAAACAATGGTGGACGTTTCAAATCCCAACGGGGATCCATCTTCAGGACAAGATGGATAATCCAACTTCTCATTCAACATATTGTCCTAAAGATGGATACCCTTTAGGATTCAAAACGTCAACCATTGTTTTATAACACTCGTGATAATCCTGAGATTTCTTCAATAAAAAAATTCATTTTTTAACTATTTATGAGTATGGAAAAAACAACTTTACTAGTTAGAAAACTTTTATTTGATTTCCCACTACCAAGTTTGACTTTTAATAATCGATGAAATGTTTTTAAAGTCCTTAACACAAGTAGTAGGATTATAAGACACATACGTGATTTATGGTGGCTGCACCATTAAGAGAGTGAATCAATAAAAATTATCTTCACATTCATCCAACAAACCAGCTTTTCTCAATCTTATGGATGATTACTATAGGAGAAATACTTTCATATTTTTTGCAAACACTCAATGAGATATAGATAGTATTTTTTTATGTTCTTTTTCAATAGGAAACTATGGCAAAAATTTTCTCAATGTTTCAACAAAATATTAAGTTTCACCCGCTAACAAAAACTACTATCTCAGTACTTAACTCGTAATGCATCTATGATCACAATTACCACTTGTAATTTTTCAACTAACTAATGTAACGGTTGGGAATTAATTCAAGACAAAAAACAAATTAAATGAAGATACATAAATATTCCATTAACTTGTTACTTTTTCCTAAAAACGTGAGTGCAGTATTTGAAAAGTAACTCAAGACAAATTAATTTAGGCTATGTAAATAGTCCATTAACTTGTTAATTTTTTCTTAAACATGTAATCGTTGGACTATTTACAATTTTTCATCGAGTTGTTGATTTCCTTAGCCTTTAGCATTTTAATAATAATATTAATATTAATTTTTATTTATAATATTGTTCCAGTAAACATCGATAACTAAAGTATTTCTCAACATTTAATACTTTTATTTTGTTCTCTTACAAAACGTAAGCTTCAAAAGATGATTGGAAGAGTGTTACTTGTCATTGACGAAGAAGAGGGGGTTGTTGGGCTCAAATGAATATATAACATCGATTGGTTGATTGTAGTATTTGTCCAATGTAGTATAGCTTAGGTCCAATTCGACATTTATTACTGATAGTGTAGTATCGTAATGAGTGTAGGACCAATTGGCCATTCATTACTGATAAATAAGGCTGAATGTAATTTGAAAGTAATTTATACAGTGAATAGGATGCAATGACTTAGAATAGATATGGATTAATTTTTTTTTTATATATATATATTATTTTTAATAATTATTTTATGGGTCTTAGTTTACAAAGCAAAGATTACATAGTGAGAGTTTATTTTTTTAAAACATTTTGTGATGTAAAGGTCACTTGTTTAAAACTTTGTGACAAAAAGTAAAATTGTGTAGTCAAACCCAATGCAATTCTCAAAATAATTTTGATACATTATCTCATAACTCACATAACCTATTAAACAAAAAAAACATAATTATTTTATGAATTTTAATAAACAATGAAATCATTTTACTAAAATTAGAATTATAAATTATAAATTCAAATAAAAAATAACAAAAAATTTGAAATAAACATGAAAATACATTTAATTTTGAAATTAAAATATAAGTATTTAAATACATTTAAAAATAAAATTTAAATGTTTTCCAATATTTTAAAATTTTATCAAACGATGATATATAATTATAAAGAAACTGAATAGATAACTAACCGTTGAACAAATTTTATAACGTAAATAAATTGTTTGATAATTGGAAATGAACACAAACATATTTAAATAATAGTTTGAAACATATTTAGTTGTATTTTAAAGCATAACGTATGGTATACTAGAGGTTAGAGTTTTAAGTGATCCAATATATTTTATTGGCTTGACGATATAGTTTTATTTAAAATTTAACAAAAATAGTTTTCTCTATATTTTATCTAAAATTGAAAATATTATTTTCTATATACATAATATAGATTAATATGATTATCTTCTTTTTTTAAATCATGTTTTTTCCTTTTTATAGAAAAATTATATGAAGATAGGATTTTACTGAAATTATACTAACCTCACTCCTAGTAAATTTTTTAGCGAGTAGCTAGTTTCCCATGTATGTCGGAAATACCGAAAGCTAGAATTAATATGATTATCTTGTTTTTTTAAATCATGTTTTTTCCTTTTTATAGAAAAATTATATGAAGATAGTATTTTACTGAAATTGTACTAACCTCACTCCTAGTAAATTTATTAGCGAGTAGCTAGTTTCCCATGTATGTCGGAAATACCGAGGCTTTATTGTTGTAAGCACAAGACACTAAGTTAGTAGTTTCCTTTCAAACATGCAGACTACAAATGCATTCTTACAATTTCCCATAAGAAATAAAATAATTCTAATAGGGACAATGATGTGGGCATTGTTAATTTTTATGCCAACAACATGTTTATTCTCTAGAGATTACTGTCCATGGAAAATGTTTTAAATGGTTAAAGTTAAAATGTCAAGTATGAAAATATATTCAAGAATTCTAAAGAAGAAAATAGTGATACAAGTGGAACAATAATAATATTCACTAAGAGTGATATTGTAAATTATGTTTCTAGGCTTGATCAAAGTGGTCCAAGGGTATTTTTTGTGACAAATTATATTATTCAAAATGGCAACAAGAAAATCCTAATTTAATTTTTCCTTGAATTAAATTAGGAGAAAGTTGTAATTCCACATCACAAGGTTACAAGAATGTGTTAACTAAGTTAGTTTGACTTACTTGGCTTTGTTAATTCGATTTAAGGGGTACAGAGTGGTTCCTAAATTTTAGGAGCGTAGGTTGTGCTTAATTTGAGTTGTAACAATTTAATTTAATTGAACTTAGATAAAGTTAGTTAAACGTGTTCCAACTGATGGAGGAACTAGTGGGACGTGTACTAGTGGGGTGGGTACTCAGTTGTCAACTAGTTAACTAGTAAATCATACACAATTAACTCATGAATTCATGAAATATGAGTTACCGAGTTGAGATTGGAGTTCAAGGGCAGTGTACTATCCGTTGTATAGCTATCCAAGTTGTAGAATTGGTGCACGCGGTCAAAGAATGACCTATAGGGATTGCACAGTTATGGACGGGAATTTTCCATAAATAATATGGGTTGATTCGCAAGGAAACAATGCAAGGAAATAGGAGCTTGGAAGTTATAATAATTGGTTAAGTTTTGACTAGAGAAGGTTTGTGATGTAGTGAGATAGATTATACTTGTGCAAAGATTCTCCTCTATTTTCTGATTAATGAAATACACATAGGAAATGGTTTTGAGGAGTGGATTTCCCCTAGATATATCCTCATGTTATGTTTTTTAATTGATTCATGTCACATATTTATGATATTTCTTCTCAATCGTGAATTTCTTTGCGCACATGAGTAGAGTAGATTCAAGTATATTTTTTTAGTAAATTATATTATCAATTTGAATCTACAAGGAATTTCTACATGGTATAAGAGCATGAATCACAGTAGAGAAGGTAATTCTAATTTTTTGTATGAGGTTTGAATTTCAAGATCAGTGCTACAGGATTTCTCCAGGACTAAGAATATAACTTCCATGGGACTCCGTCTTGAGTATGCTCTAGAAGGAACCAGAAATATGGTGGCATGGAAGATCCATATGGACATGGTATTACATGAAAATGGGCTACTAGATTACATCAAGATAGATATAGTGAAACTCCCAATAGTTCATGCCTATTGGGTATGTGTTATATTCTTTCCACAATCAGTCACGCATGGGGGGGACGGGGGGGGGGGGGATAGCTCCCTATGTACGTTGCGTCGGGCCCAGCAGGGGGGTAATAGGGCAGCACCCCAGGAAAGTTTTTTTGGACGTTATTTTTATGTGGGTGAACTCGCCCATGGTTTTGTGCATGGGTTTGCACATGGTTTTGGGGCATGATGGTTTTTGGCCACTGCTATTTTGTAGATCCGATCAAGGGAACTATAGTTATGTTCTAATCTAGGGTTAATGGATTGGGGTTTATGTATGCTTCGACATGTATATATATGTGTTCTAACACTAAAATGAATATAATGAAAAATCAAGTTGGTCGTCTCAATTTGGGAGCCAGGGGAAAATCTCTGTGTATCTCTGTTTTATTTTTTATGTTCTCACTATTATTTATTTTCTGTTTTTAAGATTCGTTTGCAGATAATTTCTGTATAGGTTTAAGCCTAAATGTGGTATCAGAGCTATTTCGGCTTCAAGGGGATGCCTTTGCTACTGAGGGCTTTTTGTTCGTGCCTGAGGTAGACCCTATCCAGTGGGAGATATGCGAGATCGATTATTGTAGTGAAAGAAGATGGCGAGTAGCAAGAAGATAGAGATCGATAAATTTAATGGTCAAAGTTATGAGTTGTGGAAGCTCAATATGGAGGGTCTGTTGGTGGATAAAGATCAGTGGATCGCAATAGATTCGGGTACTAAATGAACGACAATGTCAGATGAAGATTGGAAGAAGTTGGATCAAAAGGCAGAGAGAAAAATATGGTTGTGTGTCTCATATTCAGTATTGTTGAATGTATCTAGGGAAGCTATGGTGAAGACCTTGTGGGGAAATCTAGGGAATTTGTACCAATCTAAGTATCTGGTGAATAAATTGTTCCTGCAGAAAAAGATGTTTAACCTGAGGATGAAGGATGGAGACTCGGTGACAGAGCATCTGAATTCCTTCAATATTGTGGTAAGCCAACTATCATATGTTGATATTAAAATCTTAGTTGAAGATAAGTGCATCAGTTTGTTGTTTTTTCTACCAGATTTGTGGGATAGTCTGGTTATTGCAATAGGTAGCAATACAACTACCTTGAATTTTGATGAAATTGTCTCATCCTTGCTGTCGGAGGAAATGAGATGGAGAAATATGGAGGGTCAGAATGGAGATGCCTTATCTGTACAAGGAAGGTCCCAGAATAGAAAAAAGAATAAGGTTTTGAGTGGGAGATCTAAATCTCTTGGAAATTTTGTAAAGGTGTGCTGGAAATGCAAAAAGAAAGGGCACTACAAGAAGCACTGCAGATCTAAAGCTCTTGAGAAAGGAAAGGGATCTGATGATGCTCCTTCTGTAGAGGAAAAAACCACATTGGATGAAGGTGGGGATGTGTATTTGGCTTCTTTTTCAAATACACATGTATATCATGAGTCATGGTTGATTGACTCAGGTGCATCCTTTCACATCACTCGCCATAGGGAGTGGTTCTGCGAGTATGACGTGGAAAAGTTAAGCTAAATCTGCAAGGTGGAAGGATTAGAACATTTCTTGGTGTTCTGCACATTCCTGCATTGCCCAGAAATATGATTTCTATAAGCAAGATGGATGATGCAGGTGTAAAAACAGTGTTCGATAAAGATACCTGTAAGATGGTTCAAGGAGCACCGGTATTAATGCGGGGAGTTCGGATTGGAACTCTGTACAAGCTTTAGGGCAGCACTATTATTGATGGGTGCAACAGTTATATGGTTCTCGAAATTGGAGCGAAAAGCCTAATGGTCTCTAGAGAAGAGGCCATGCTATGGCATCAAAGGCCTGGACATATTGGAGAGAAGGGCCTTCGTATATTGCATGGAAATGGTATGGTAGAAGGTATGTCTAATAGCTCTCTTGATTTCGATTTCTGTGAACACTGTGTATATGGGAAGTATAATCGGGTGAGTTTTCCTTCTGGTGCTAAGAGGGTGAACAAGATATTAGAGCTTCTGCACAGTGATGTGTTTGGACCTATTTCAGTTCCATCATTGGGTAAGTCTATGCACTATGTTTCATTCATAGATGACTTCGCAAGGAATACATGAATATATTTCTTGAGGAAGAAATATGAAGTCTTTGACAAATTTAAAGAATTTAAGGCTTTGGTGGAAAACCAGACAGAGAAGAAGATAAAAGTGCTAAGGATAGATAATGGTGGGGAGTTCTGTAAGAAGTTTGGTATAGCATGGCAGAAGACTACTCCATACACACCTCAAAAAACCAGAGTTGTAGAAAGAATGAACAGAACGCTAATGGAAAAGGCAAGAAGTATGTTCAGTGGTACTAGGTTAGGATAAGAATTTTGGGCAGAGGCAGTGGAGACTACATGTTACTTGGTTAATAGATCACCTTCATCAGTGTTGGAGGATAAGACTCCACATGAGGTATGGACTGGTAAGAAACCCTCTCTTTCACATCTGAGAGTATTTGGATGTGATGCATATGTACATATTCCAAAGGATAAAATGACCAAGTTGGATAATAAATATGAAAGGTGCATCTTTATTGGGTATAAGGATGGTTTAAAGGGTTAAAAGCCTTGGAACCCGGAAACAAGGAAGGTTGTCTACAACCGAGATGTGGTGTTTAGGGAGGTGAAAGATGTTGTTAAACATGGTACTACCAAAGGAACCTGAGAAGATAGAGTTTGAGCTAAATGAGGATGAATCAGACTCTACAATGTAAGAAGACTCAGAAGAGGAAGAGCCACAAACTCCAGCTATGAGAATATCAGTTCGGGACAGAGGACAACCAGAAAGGTATAGTCCATCTTCTTTCTATTCAATTTTTTATTTAACTATAACTGATGATGATCCCAGAACCGTTAGGGAGGCAGTAGGTTCAGAGGATGGAAAACTCTAGAAGGAGGCCATGGTCGATGAAATGGCATCCTTGCATAAAAATGAGGCATGGTATCTAGTGGAGTTGCCAGCTGGAAGGAAGCCTATCGGGAGAAAATGGGTGTTTAAGAAGAAGATGAATGTAGAAGGAAAGGTGGAGAAATAATAAGCTCGGTTGGTAGCAAAAGGTTATTCCCAAGTGTCGAGAATTGATTTTGGTGATATTTTTTCTCCTGTTTCCAAAGTTACTTCTATCAGATTACATTTATCTCTTGCTGCTGCATTTGATTTTGAGGTAGAACAAATCGATGTGAAGACAACATTTCTTCACAGGGATCTAGAAGAGGAGATATACATGAAACAACCTGAAGGCATTATGATGAAGGGGAAGAAAAAATTGGTATTCAGGTTAAAAAAGTCTTTATATTGGTTAAAAAAGTCATCAAGGATGTGGTATCAGAAATTTGATACCTATATACGGGGACTTGGCTTCACCAGAAGCAAGGAGGATCATTGTGTTTATTTTAAATTAATTGGTGATTGTGTTATTTATTTGGTATTGTATGTGGATGATATGTTTTTGATTAGAAATGACAAAGAAATTATCCAAGATTTGAAGACCCAACTGTTCTCCAAATTCGACATGAAGGGTATTGGTGCTGCAAACTATATTTTGGGCATGGAAATTAAGAGAGATCGGGCAAAGAGGAAGCTCTGGTTAAACCAGAGGAATTATGCCAAGACTATATTGCAGAGGTTAAATATGCAGGATAGTAAACCACTAAATTTTTTGATTCCTGTAGGTGTAAATTTGTCTACTGAACAATGTCCCAAGATATAATAAAAAGAGGAGGATATGTCTCGTGTTCCATATGCAAGTGCATTGGGTAGCCTAATGTATGCAATGGTCTGTACTTGACTTGAAATTTCACATGACGTGTGAGTATTGAGAAGGATTATGTCAAACCCAGGGAAGGAGAATTAGACAATAGTGAAGCGGGTTTTCAGATATTTGTGTGGCACTAGTTATTATGGCTTGTGCTAACATGAAAGACCAGGATTGGAAAGAGTGTTGGACATTCGTGGTTTTTTTGATGCAGACTGGGTTGGAGATCTGGACCAAAGAATCTCTATAAGTGGTATGTGTTTAGCCTATTTGGAGGTGCAGTCAGTTAGATGAGTAAAGGATAGTATGTAGTGGCTATTTCAACTACAGAGGCAGAATACATGGCAGCCACTCATACAAGCAAGGAAGAATTTTGGTTGCAGAGATTGTGTTCAAGTATGGGGTTGATGGAGCAAGCTATAAGAATAGACTGTGATATCCAAAGTGTAATTTTATTGGCTAAGAACCCTGCTTATCATTCAAAGACAAAGCACATTGATGTTCAATATCACTTTGTGAGATATATGGTTGAGGCTAAAAGGGTGTTGCTGGTAAAGGTGGAAACTTTGAAGAATGTTGCAGATACATTGACAAAGTCTGTGAGCACTCAGAAGCTCTATTGGTGTAGACAAACAATCGGTGTTGCAAATATGGGCTAATGACTCAGCTCTCCTGTCACCCCCTGCAGAAAGAAAACAACAAGTGGGAGAATGTTGGGTATGAGTTATATTATTTCCACGACTAGTCATGCATGGGGGGGTCACAGGGGGGGCTATAGCCCCCCCCTGTTGGGGGTCTGAGGCAGTGTCTTGGGAAAAAAAAAACTGGACCTTATTTTTCGGTGGGCGAACCCACCCATTGTTTTTTACATGGGTTTGCACATGTTTTTGGGGCATGATGGTTTTCAGCCCCTAGTATTTTGAAGATCCGATCAAGGGAAATACGGTTATGTTATAATTCAGGGTTAATGGATTGGGGTTTATGTATGCTTCTACATGTATATATATGTGTTGTAACAAAAAAAGGAATATAATGAAAAATCAAGCTGGTCATCCGAATTTGGGATCCAGGGGAAAATATCTGTGTATATATGTTTTATGTTTTATGATCTCACTATTGTTTATCTTCTATTTTTAAGATTCGTTTGCAGATAATTTCTGTATAGGGTTAAACCTACAATGCCCAGGATCTTACTTAGTGGAAGAAGGATGTAGCTAAAGAGATTAGGATAATATTGGAGGGAGTTCGAGATCATATTATCTCGAATGTATAGAGGAGAAAAACTCGATTCATGATGTGGAAAATACTGACATACTTTTTTTAGAAAAATAGTGAACAAAGAAAGTTGGCACTGAAGAACAATATTTGTAGAATTAAAATGCAGAATAATGACACAGTTCCACAATACCTGAGAAATTTTACACAAGGTCATGATGAACTTGGGGGGATCGGTATTACTGTTCCAGATGAAGATTTGGTAGCTCTGTCTTTGTTGGGTATTTCAAAGAGCTATCACAATTATCAATATTTTTTTAATGGTAGAGATAAACTATCAAGTTCGTAGCGGTGATGGTATGATCTTGTGCAGGAAGAAGTAAGGTGGGACGACCAATATGGGATCTCATCCAAATAAGTGGAAGAGGAACTTGAATTACTCAGCAAAGAAAGGAAAGCCTAGCGAAAGAAGTCCCAAGGAGAGGAGGGAAAGAAGAAATACTTTTCCAACATATTGTGCTTTCACTGCCATGAATTATGGAACTATGCCACAAAATGTCCAAACAAGAAAGCAAGTAAGAGGGAGCATGTAGTTGGAGTAGAAGGTGAAGCTCTAGATTCACAATTTGAGCTTAATTTTACTCATTGAATTCATGGAAAGAATAGTAATGGGAAGCATGTGTTATCTCTATAGTGGTGCATCATTCCATATGACATGGAATAAATATATCTTCAATGACCTAGAGGAGAAAGACCTCAACCAAAACATAGAGTATGGAGATGATGAGAGGTATAGCATGACCAGTATTGGTACCGTTACTTTTAAGAGGGAGTCTAGATCCCTTATCAGGCTTAGGGATGTGATGTTTTTTCAAGGAATAAAGAAGAATCTTTTCTCCTTCCGGGTATTGGAAGATTGTGACTACGATGTGATATTTAGAAAAGGGAATGCTTTCCTTGGACACATCACCATGGGACAGGTGAAGAAGATTGGTATGAAATTCAAGAACATGTATGCACTTGTGGTCAAATATGAATGAAAATCCTTGAGAAACAAGGAAAATGTTAGAGACTTGGTGGTTGAGAGGGAGCATGAATTACCTCTTAATATGTAGCCTTAGAGGCATCCTCACCAAGTTGTGGAGCAGCCATGGATGGATAAGAAGATAGGAGGTCGAGTGGAGATATCCAATCAAGAAGAGACATCTAGTGGGGGATAATTTTGATCCAAATGGGAAGAGGGAGCACATGCAGCCATACCTCGAGGTGTGATGTGGGGCGATGTGAAGCAATAATCCCAAAAGTCGAGAAATTTGGGCAAGGCCCATTGAGGTGTTTTTGTCTGATGGATCATTACCATGCTACGGGGGCCAAAAATATTCAGTAGTAGGAAGATCACTGTTAGTTAGATATTGAGGAGTGTAGAGAATTTTCAATGACAGAGAAGGTAGCTCAGTAGAAAAGTCAACAACAGCAGAATTTTCCTAGTAGAGAGTTGCAGATTGATTCAATAATTAATTAATTTATTTATTTGATGTTTTTCAGTTGCAGTAGGAAGAATAATACTAATAAGTGTTGCATGATATACATTCCAATGGTTTTTTATTGGGATAGATGTGAATCCATTTCTTATTTAGATGGAGTGTTTAAAATGGAAACAAGAAAATCCTGATTTAATTTTCCTTTGAATTAAATTAGGAGAAAATTGTAATTCCATAGCACTAGACAACAAGAATCTGATAAATAATTTAGTTTCACTTATTTTTCTCATTTAATTCGATTTGAGGCCCTATCTTGAGTCATGTAGAGTGGCTCCTAAATTTTAGGAGCATAGGTTGAATTTAATTTGAGTTGTAATAATTTAATTCAGTTAAATTCAGTTAAACTAGTTCCAATTGTTGATTTTAGGAGCATCGGTAGAGTTTGATTTGAGTTGTAATAATTTAATTCAGTTAAATTCAGTTAAATTAGTTCCAATTGTTGGAGGAACTAGTTGGAGGTCTATTAGTGGGGTGTTTACTCAGTAATCAACCAACTAGCCGATAAATCAACCATAATTAACTCATGAGTGCATAAAATATCAATTACCTAGTCGAGATTGGATTTCATGGCTAATGTTATATCAATTGTAGTAAGAGAAGGACCTAAAGGGATTGTGCAATTATGGATGGGGAATTTCCATAAATAATAGGGGCTAATTTCCAAATAAATATGAGCTTCTCAAGTAGAAAAATTGGTTAAGAGTTGGTGAGAGTGGCTTGGTGAGGTAGTGAGATAGATTATACTTGTGCAGAGATTGTTCAGGATTGAAAAAATATTATATTTCTCCACAATTTAGTAATTAATGAAATACATTTAGAAATGAGCTTTGAACAGTTTATTTCCCCTAGCTATATGCTCTTGTTATGTGAATTAATTGATTCATGTCACATGTTTTCCATATTTCTTCTCAATTAAGAATTTATTTCCACAGATGAGTAAAGTAGCTTCAATTCTATTATGAATAGGTGATCAAATTTTAGCTCAAAAATGAAATTGCCTAGAAATTCTTGAAACTGACGTCAGGTCGAAGTTCTCGTCATTTTGAATCCAACAATGTTATTTTATCCTCAATCTGGTACAGTATGCTCAAGTTATCATGTACTGAACATTGGGCTATACGGTAGGTCTTATTAACCTAAGGTCCAAACTTGTATTTAAAGTTTACATTAGCACAATTTGGGAAGAGGGGTCAGGCGCTAAGCCCTCATGCTTGGTGACCTGCCTCACTATAGAACCTTGGAGAAAATGTATGGGACATTGGGACTTAACTCGTTCCCTGGTCACAACATCCACACATGGCCATAGCGCAAAGGATCCAGCGTTGGCAGAGAAGAGCTTGGTGGAAGCACCAACCCTGGTCACTTGGCCCTCCATAAGACTTAAGGTGGATTTTTTGGCACTTGGAGGTAGGCACTATGGAGGGGGTCAGCCCAAGGCCTTATGACCACTCATCTGACCCAGTGCATAGAAGTGAAGGTGCATGGCGAGAAGGGCGGGTTGTTAGCATAACCCTCAAACTTGTGGCACCTGATAAGACCACACGCTCAATGTTTAAGGGCTAGGTTCATGGGGGCAGGCGCTAAGACCTAGCTCGTGGCCATATGTTGCAATATGAACATAATTTTTAGTCTTAAGGGGTCATTGGACGAATTAAATTTCCAACAAAATGCATTGACGAAGGGTGAAAATTTCACTGTGTTAGCATAAAATCCAATGTATTTGTAGGACAATTATTTTTCTTGTCCGATTTGTAGGTTATTTAACAACAAAGCTAAAGGAGGAGCTTGTCTAGCCATAAATTTTTTATCTTTTTTCCAAATTGAGTTCAAGAAGAGTCTAATTAGGGGTTTTTGGACATTATGGATCCAATGGTGGCCTCTATTTTCTAATTTGATCACATATAAAGTGGTTTTTGTAGGTTGGAGACCAAGGGTGTATTTATCAATCAGGTTTTTGAAGCAGTTCTTGAAGTTGCTTGAGCATGGAGAAGGCCTTATAGGGGTTTTATTACCTTCAAAATTCTACTGCAATAGTTTTTAATTGAAGGGTTCAACTCAGGTTTACTTTTCTCACTATGTCATGTTGATAAAGGCTTTGTTGTTTTTCCTGAATGTGGAATTGACTGCTCATATGATCATGTAAGCTCATTTCAATTGGATTATGGGATATTTGTAGGAGATTACTTGTGTTGCTACTTTATGTGAGAGTTCTTTGCTAAGAAATATCTCCTTGTAGGGGAAATAGCCACATTTTTTCATCAATAAAATTTTATGTAATCCATTTTATACTAAATATATGGAGCAATCTAGCTATGTTGGAAGACCCAGAGATGTAGCCCAGGAGGGTGACTGTCACCAAATATATTTTTATGCTATTCATGATGCATGTATGAGTTATGTGACATTTTTTTTCTGATATTAAGTTTACATGTGAAGACTAACTCATAACTTGAACAGACATTGGAAAAATATGTTTTGTGTCAAGACCCATTTTACCTTGCAAAGTGTCAGAACGGTTCATGTTTGTTTTTGGAGAAGAGGAGTGAGAACACCTCCTTCATTTTCAGATCAATTGGTATCAGAGATAAATCTAACCAATTTGCAAGAATGGGCAAAAAGAGTCTCGCAAATCTAGAGGAGAAAAATTTACCACTTCTTATGGGGCACATTGAGTTGAGAAGAATTCTAGAAATGGATGAAGAGGATAAGAGGCATATACGCCTTTAGATGGAGCATGTGGTTGTTGAACAAATTGCTAAAAGTTCCGCTCTTGTGACAGAAAAAGACAATTCCAAAATGAAACTAGTATGTGGTCATGGTTCAAACAATGATTATGGATCCTACGATGAAGATGATGAATGTGAATTATACAATAATCTCCAAGATTCACACCATATGTCAGTTGGTAAGAGTGAATAGCTAGAGTAATATACAAGTTGGCCATCATCATCATCATGAGAAGCTAAAAAATTAATGGCAATTTTAAGGAGATAATAATAATTCTAGGTATAATTCCTTTTATTTATCTTCATAAAACCTGTTTTTCAACATTTGAGAAACATACCAAAGCCTTTGGTATGAAACTAATTTCTAAAATGGGTTATGAAGGAGGAGGCCTCAACATAAATGGCCAATGGATCACCAATTGAATCATGGTTGAGGAGAGACCAAACTATAAGGGATTGGGATATATTCAAAGGGATTTTGGATAATGCTCTAAATGGTTTGAGGCAGATCAACCATCTAAGGATGAGATGTCACCACGACGTTGTGACAACACTAGTTTTTCTCCCGAGAGAGATGAGTGCTTGAAGGGACCTTGCATGTAATCGTCCACTCCAATCCCTAAACGTTGCAACCCAAAAGACAACAATAAGTCTCATGGGTGTTTTCTAATGCATGGTATTTTTTAATATTTGAGGAATATTTCCCTTGTAATTTATGTGATGCTTTTGGCCATTGTGTGGTTGTATATATGAAATGAATGGTAATGATTAAAATAATGGATCAAATTATAGGAATAAAGCATAATAATTATCCTTTGCATGAGAGGAATTATTTGTCAACAAACAAGAGAAAGTTATTTTGTACCCATTTCAAGATGCATCGGCATGGAAATGAATGATGTTGGAAGTTACATCCATAACTTCATTCTAAGAAGGTTAAAGAGATTGTGACACCTAATGCAAGGGAAGGAAGAGGTGGCAAACAATGACTGACAACAATTCTAAGCAAACTTCAAGGAAAATATGGTGCAAAAGAGAAGCCATAATCCTATTAGAGGCAAAGATTGGGTAGACTTGTTTGTAAAGTTTCTTTCTAAATTTTTTAATTACTTATTATTGTTTACCTATTTGGGTACTTTTGTAAAATTCCGCTTCATCAATTTAAATTCAAGATAAAGTTATTTTGAGACCTGTAAAGATGAGATTAAATATAATTTTCATATTCCACTCTTCAGTGTTTTTTTTGTGCATCAAGAATGATAATATTGGCTAATTTCTTCATAGGATAGAAGGTCTTCATGAAGAATATAGGTGAAGTTCCTTGATTGGGATTTGAAGGGCACCAATTGAAAAGTAAGCATTTTTTGTTGAGTTTTTTGGTGATTTTCAGTTTCAGCCTCATTATATTTACTAGGGAAGTATAATTTTGCACTCCAAAAGATCCTATTAGGGAGGTGTGATCAGGTGATCAAATTTTAGCTCAAAAATAAGAGTTTTCATAAAGTCTTGAAACTGACATCTAGGCAAGTTTCTCATTGTTTTGAATTCAATGAAATTTGTTTCACCTGAATCCGACACCATATTATTAATTTATCATATTCTCACCGTTTGGCCCAACAACAAAAATTTTAGCACATGTGATGACTGGGCAACTGACTGGGTGACCATACAAGCTAGTAATAAGGTTGACTATGTGTACCCTTAGGCCAATCACAAGTTAAGAAGTGACATCCTAAAAATATGGAACGTAGTTGAATTTTCTTTGGTTTATGGTTTGTTTATTTGGGACAATGGCAGAGTGCCACGTGACAAAATCATGAGCTACCAGGTCACACCCCGGTGGCATTTTAAATATTGGTATTGGTTGGCGAGAGGCCCAAACGAATTCACACCCCTGGGCTCTAATTCATCAATACAACACCTTACTACTGGGTTATATGGTGGGTCTTATTAACCTATGGTTTAAAATCCTATTGAAAGTTTACATTGATGTGATTTGGGAGGAGGATTCGAGCAGTCAACCCTGACCCCCACTGACCTACCCCACTATTGAACCTTGGTGCAAAGGTATGGGGCTTGGGACCTAGCCCGACCCCCAACCATGACATGAACATATGACCACAACATAAAGGATAGGGCTTCATTGGAGAAGGGCTTAGTGGAAGCACCAGCCCTAGTCACTTGACCCTCCACAAGACTGAAGGCAAAGTTCTGGGTGGTCGGAGGTAGGTGCAAGAAGGGATCAACCCCAGGTCTTATGAACACTCATGTGATCAAGTGCACATTTGTGAAGGGACATACCCAGAAGGGCAGGTTAGTAGCTCGACCCTCAGTCTTATGACACCTGATAATACCACATGCCAGATGTTTAAGGGTAAGGCCGATGGGGGCGGGCGTTAAGGCCCAGACCATGGCCATATGTGGCTATATGACCATATTTTTCACTCTTAATGGGTCATTGGATGAATTAAGTTCCAATAAAATATACTTACAAAGGGTGAAATGTCACTCCGTTAACGAATAACAAGGAATTTTTGTAGGATCGTTAGTTTATTGGTCAAATTTGTAGGACTGTTAACAACAAAACTTAAGGAGGAGCTTGTAGAACCATAGGTTTCTTATTTTTTGACCAAACTAAGCTCCAGAAGAGATCACTTAGGGGGTTTTGGAAATTTTGGATCCAACAGTGACCTTTATTTTCTGATTTGAGGACATTTAGGGAGTCTTATTACAGGTTTAAGACCAAGGGCGTATGAATCAATCATGATTTTGAAGTAGTTATGGAAGGTGTTTGAGCATGAAGAAGGCCTTGTAGGGGTTTCCTTACCTTCATAAGTCTACAACAATAGTTTTTAATTGCAGGGTTAGGCTTAGTTTTACTTTTCTCATTATGTAATCTGTAGGCATAATTTGTTTTTCCTCTTCAATGTGGAATGGACTACACATATGCTTATGTAAGCCCATTTCAAAAGGAGTATACGATATTTGTGGGAGATGCCTTATGTTGCCAATTATGTGAGAATTCTCTACAGGAAAACATTTTCATATAGGGTAAATACCCACATATTTTCATCAACAAAAATTTACGTACTCCCTTTTCTACTGAATATATGGAGTGGTCTAGCTATGTTGGCAGAGAAGGAGGTGTAGCCAATGTGGGTCAACTACGTCACCAAATATTGTGTTATTCTCTTCATGATACCTATATGAGTTATGCGATATTATGTTTCTTATGTTAAGTTTACATGTGAATACTAACTCATAACTTGAAGAGACATTCGAAAAACCTGTTTTGTGTTAAGACCCATTTTACCTTGCAAAGCATCAGAATAGTCCTTGTTTTTTATTGTAGAAGAGAAAGAGAACAACTCCTTCATTTTCATATCATATTTTTTAGTAAAGTACAATAGCGGTTTGAATCTACAGTAAATTTCTACATATATGTCAAATATTTTGAGCGGTGTAATGGTGGTTGCAACAGAAATTTCTCATCGTGCAATTGACCATATTCAAGGAGTCATAGAAAAATTGAGTGATCATGATAAGGTTGATATTATTTTAACTCTCAGTTGGATTGGATTTCCAACCAAAAGTGGATTTTCAATGTATTCATGGAAAGGTTCATATGTAATAGGAATCTCGTGGGTTGTTAACAGGAAGAAAACATGGCAAGAGATGTGATTTATAGTCTATGGATTCCAGATCTCTTTATGAAGGGATTCCAGGACAATGCTACTTGGTAACTCTTCTGTCCTAATGAGCCTCCTAGATTAGCAAGTTGTTGGGGTGAAAATTTTGATTAACCGTACCTCAAAGATGAGCAACAGGTATGCTGGCAAGCTAACAAACATCTCATGTATTTTTTTGGGTTCTTTGATATTATTTTTATTTTTCTTTTAATTTTTAAAATTTTAATTTTTTTAATTTAAATTTGGCTGAAATCATGTATGTCTAATGAGGGAAAGGCCAGGAAATTTATACAAGCTCAGAGACTCTGGTCTGAAATTTTAGTATCTCAGATATAAACTTGCAATCCTTATATGTTTTACAAGTTAATTCCATTCTTTCATATTTTATAGGCTTTAAGTTTCTTCTTTCTTGCAACATTCGTTGACCATAGTTTGGGTTATAGGATATGTGCAACAGGAAGAGAAATCAACATAATTTGGCAACAATCAAGTCTTCAAATCTTTGCACCTAAATTCTTGAGCAACAGAAAGTGCAGTTTGTAGTTTGCAATCAATTTCCCTACCACGGTTTGTAAGAGAAAAGGTATGTTTGTTGAAATTTGTTCTTGTTACTATTGGCACAGGTCTGAAAGACGATTATCCCTAATTTTTCAGGTTATTCCTATGGAGTCTCATCCTTCAAAGCTTGTTGGAAACCTGGGTTCTAAGAACCGATACTTTTGTTTTGATATTCTAGGAGAGTTTGGTTTTTAATCGATACTTCAAAATATGTGGTTTGGTATTTTTGAGAGTGGTGTTGATTGCTTGCTATTGTATCATGTATTGACACATTTGCAACATAGATTTTATGATAGGTCACATCAATAATTACTAAAAACCTAAATAAAATCATTGATGTGAAATACTATCCCGTGGAAAGCGTAAAGATATCAAATATGCATCATAGACCTATTAACATTGCTGTTTAGGGCCTTGTTGATAAATTTATCTTTCCTGGTAAGTCATTTGACTTAGAGGAGGTAAGCTTCACAAAAAATTTGAGTGAATGTATTTTGCTGTTTTTTTCTTTCTAATAAATATTATGTATGGTTATTTACACTTTGAAATCTTCATTACAGGCTCAGAAGTTGAACTCTGAGAGTTTTTAGAAAATTTATTATGATGGCATTAAGTCATCTTCTAAGCTTTCTTCCAAGAACGATCCTTATGAAACCTATGCTGGAAGTCATGTAAGCGAGGTGGGTGTATTTATTTTGGATGTAAAACTTATCTTTGGAAGTGTATTATGTAGTTTAGATACTCGCAATTGTTTAAGATACATTATGAGGGTAGATGGTTTTGAGTTTTAATTGATTTCCAAACTAGTGTGCAGGGCATACATCATCCAGGCATGTGGGCTATTAGACCTTCAAGTCGGTGGGACTGGGTTTCCTTAACAAAAAATGGTTGCAAAAAACGGTGTGAGAAATTCTCTCCTTCTTGCTCCTATGCCAACAACATCAACTAGTCAAATTCTTGGAAACAATGAGTGCTTTGAGACATACACAACAAATATTTATAGCAGGAAAGTGTTAAGGTAAATTTCTCGTCATTATGAATATCTTTTAAAAATATTGCAATGATTAAAATGTAATATCTTTTTTTATTTTTTACAGTGGTGAATTTGTAGTGGTCAACAAGCATCCTCTCCATGAGTTGACTTATGTTGGGCTCTAGAATCTTGATTTGAAGAATAAGATTATTTATCACAATGGTTCAATTCAAAATATTAGTGAGATTGATAATGGACTAAAGGTTATATACAAGTTGAGCACCGCATAATTATCTTAATAAGTTACTTTTGACCAAGATGTTAGGCTTTTTCACAGTTTTTGAACTCTTGTGTGTTTTCTTGTATCTAAACAGAACAATATGGGAGACCAAGCAATGTGAAATTTTTGATATGGTTTCTAATAGTGGATGTTATATAGATCAGAGGAAAAGCATCAATATTCACATGGATGAACCTAATTTTGGGAAGCTAACTTCCCTCCATTTTTACACTTGGTCAAAGGTATATATTTAACTATAAGGTCTTCAGGTGCCTGTTTTTATTTATGATGCCAAATAAATTGATCTTCTATCACGTTTTCTATCCTTTGTGGATTCAACTATACATGAAAAACTATTTGGAAAGGGTTAAACTTACCTTTGACTAAGATGCTAAGATACATGGGTAATTGTACTACTAAATTTGTTTGGGACCTGATAACAACCATGTTGTTGGAACTTGAAGGTCTTCAGCGGGTTCTTGCTATTCATATTCTATTCTTTTATTGTATTGTTTGAAAATATAATTAATATTAAATTGACATGCTAAATTCCACCTCACCAAGGATTCAAGATTTGGATGTACTATTTTCCTACTCGAGCTGCAGATGATGTTATTCAGTTCACAGTGGATGCTACAAGTATTAAGGTGCTTTTCTATAAGTTTCAAATGCTCACTAGATATTTCAAGTATTTAGTTTTTTTTCACTACAAAACCCTACAATTCTTATATTCTTTTATTTTAGTGTAGGAGAGGCCCAAGTTAGTGCTTGAAGACATAGATACACAAATGGTACAGATAGTGTGCTCATTGGAGAACAAGGATGCATACTTGTCTTGTGGTAGCTAAATAGGCATGTTCCTGCTGTTGGTCAACCATCACTAGGCATCTCGCTAAATTATGGATTTGTTGGAAAAATAAATTAGTTGTTATATGAAGGTTGCAAGGGTATGTGCCTTCATTAATGGTTCTATTGTAAATTTCCTACATCTTTGTG
The DNA here is from genome assembly GCA_034641835.2 of Pinus albicaulis. NCBI lineage: Eukaryota > Viridiplantae > Streptophyta > Pinopsida > Pinales > Pinaceae > Pinus > Pinus albicaulis. Next base: position 1,448,319,472 of record CM076580.1, read on the forward strand.
ATCTTCTAATCTTGTGGATTGCATTTGGAATTGAATATCATGATTAAATCAATGATGAGTTAATTCTTGTATTACATGACACACTTTATTCGGTTTAAATTAAAGTTTGTATATACATAGATGCCAATGATCTAAATAGCCCAGACATTGTAAATGAATGTGAAGCTTAAATCATAGTCCATGTGGGATTAGGATCTAGAGATGACTGTAATGTTAATTATTTGATGAATAATATTATTTCTAGCTTGCCATGGTAGGTTTTTTTGGCCTGCCTTAGCCTGATTTTGATGATGTTACAAATTCAAGAAAGGCTTATATATGCATGATATTATTCTCATTTGATTAACAATATTTTGTCTTAAATAGTTGATTTTATTTTCCTCAGTAAAAATTCTTTAGACAATGTTATGTTAGTTGTTAGGATAACAACAACTGTCGTGGCACTTCCAATGGTTGTTTCTATTGCAGGAAAACTAGTAGAGCCAGATGTTTGACCACATGTGTGACAACTGGTCGTCGGTATTGCCACACATTCTGGGAAGGCGTCGGGTTCGTAATATTGATGTCTCCACATGATTTCATAATAGCGACAATAAATAGCGTGATTCAAATATTGACTAAATGAATACACGTGTTTTGTCTACTGTCGCTCTACCGTAAGTTATTAGAAGTGTCGCATATGCAATAATATAGGAAATGACGTTTTTCCCAGCCTCAAAATGTCGCTCTTGGGAGGCCTATGTGTCGCAATAGAGACATTTTGGTCATCGGAAATTGGGCCAAATATGCTAGTTCCACATTTATATGACAAAGTTCATATGGGTTCCAATCAATGCCCTAATGATGACATGGTGTTTTTAATGGGTTAAACTTCTAATGATCGTAACTTTCAATCTGAGATTCAAAAAAAGATAAAAATTATATCACTTGAAAAATGTTGATGAGCTCAACACAATGGGGATGTCAGTTTTAAGTTCTGAACACTTGGAAAAATGAGGTTTTTTTAGCCCCATCTTCATGACAAACTGTAGAGATCAGGTTAAATGAGGTATCCCTCTGACAACCTAGGTTCCTTGAGGGGGTGGGAGGTGGTTACAAATGATATATGGTATAGTTTATAATGATAATTTATAATAAAGGATTTACAATAGTAAATTATATGCAATTTATTTTACTTAATCAAGTTTATATTTCTTGATGTAAGGACAAATCATTCAATTAAAAAAACTTGAATGATGTGCTACATTTTATATTTTATGATTTTATGTTAATTAACATTTAATTCTTATGAGTGATCCTCTATCTACAATAACCTCCAGCTTATGTAATAATATGAATTCTAGTACTAATGCATTCCATAAATTTCATATGAATTAGTGATTCTCTATATTCTCAAATGTATTTGGTGAATTTTAGCATTACTAGTTTTACTAAATCCCCTTACATATAGACTAAAAATATAAAGTGGTAGAGCATATGAATAGTTGATACTAAAATGTAATCTCTTGAAAAATTGAAATTCTATTAGGAATAGATAAAAATTATGTTCTTGCAATATAACAATGAGTCGCACATAGATACCCTTCATTGGTACCAATGGCCATGAGGAAAATTCACAACGTATCAAGAATACTTATCCCCCCAAACATGTTGGTAAGTAGAGAGTGGAATATGGGAAAGCTTCCAAACAATTAAGTCAGAACTTGTTGTCTTTCAGTACTAAACATTCTATGCATCTCTATACAATTCTACTGTTGAATACTTAATTAGACAAATAATATACAACCCTTGTTAAAATGCAACATATTATCTTTTTAAATGTCATTATATCATTTCCATGAAATTCGTTTATCCAAACTGGATGATCATGCATCACAAAGGTAAGGGTTTCACCTAAACTATGCCAAAATTACCATGTAGCTAAAAAAGCTTGCAATGGCAAGAAAATTGACTAATTAGCTATAAACACATTAAACTCTAACCAAACATTGTGAATTCTAAGTTCACTTTCTATAAATAAAATTATGAGTCATATAAAATGTACATGACTAAAAATAATAACGAACAAATCCAATTACATTAATTTGAATCCAAATGAAAAATTCATTATGGTTTTCAATCTTTTGTGGTTTTTGTTTATTGAAGAAATCTCTAGATTATCCATAGTGTTATAAAACAATGGTGGACGTTTCAAATCCCAACGGGGATCCATCTTCAGGACAAGATGGATAATCCAACTTCTCATTCAACATATTGTCCTAAAGATGGATACCCTTTAGGATTCAAAACGTCAACCATTGTTTTATAACACTCGTGATAATCCTGAGATTTCTTCAATAAAAAAATTCATTTTTTAACTATTTATGAGTATGGAAAAAACAACTTTACTAGTTAGAAAACTTTTATTTGATTTCCCACTACCAAGTTTGACTTTTAATAATCGATGAAATGTTTTTAAAGTCCTTAACACAAGTAGTAGGATTATAAGACACATACGTGATTTATGGTGGCTGCACCATTAAGAGAGTGAATCAATAAAAATTATCTTCACATTCATCCAACAAACCAGCTTTTCTCAATCTTATGGATGATTACTATAGGAGAAATACTTTCATATTTTTTGCAAACACTCAATGAGATATAGATAGTATTTTTTTATGTTCTTTTTCAATAGGAAACTATGGCAAAAATTTTCTCAATGTTTCAACAAAATATTAAGTTTCACCCGCTAACAAAAACTACTATCTCAGTACTTAACTCGTAATGCATCTATGATCACAATTACCACTTGTAATTTTTCAACTAACTAATGTAACGGTTGGGAATTAATTCAAGACAAAAAACAAATTAAATGAAGATACATAAATATTCCATTAACTTGTTACTTTTTCCTAAAAACGTGAGTGCAGTATTTGAAAAGTAACTCAAGACAAATTAATTTAGGCTATGTAAATAGTCCATTAACTTGTTAATTTTTTCTTAAACATGTAATCGTTGGACTATTTACAATTTTTCATCGAGTTGTTGATTTCCTTAGCCTTTAGCATTTTAATAATAATATTAATATTAATTTTTATTTATAATATTGTTCCAGTAAACATCGATAACTAAAGTATTTCTCAACATTTAATACTTTTATTTTGTTCTCTTACAAAACGTAAGCTTCAAAAGATGATTGGAAGAGTGTTACTTGTCATTGACGAAGAAGAGGGGGTTGTTGGGCTCAAATGAATATATAACATCGATTGGTTGATTGTAGTATTTGTCCAATGTAGTATAGCTTAGGTCCAATTCGACATTTATTACTGATAGTGTAGTATCGTAATGAGTGTAGGACCAATTGGCCATTCATTACTGATAAATAAGGCTGAATGTAATTTGAAAGTAATTTATACAGTGAATAGGATGCAATGACTTAGAATAGATATGGATTAATTTTTTTTTTATATATATATATTATTTTTAATAATTATTTTATGGGTCTTAGTTTACAAAGCAAAGATTACATAGTGAGAGTTTATTTTTTTAAAACATTTTGTGATGTAAAGGTCACTTGTTTAAAACTTTGTGACAAAAAGTAAAATTGTGTAGTCAAACCCAATGCAATTCTCAAAATAATTTTGATACATTATCTCATAACTCACATAACCTATTAAACAAAAAAAACATAATTATTTTATGAATTTTAATAAACAATGAAATCATTTTACTAAAATTAGAATTATAAATTATAAATTCAAATAAAAAATAACAAAAAATTTGAAATAAACATGAAAATACATTTAATTTTGAAATTAAAATATAAGTATTTAAATACATTTAAAAATAAAATTTAAATGTTTTCCAATATTTTAAAATTTTATCAAACGATGATATATAATTATAAAGAAACTGAATAGATAACTAACCGTTGAACAAATTTTATAACGTAAATAAATTGTTTGATAATTGGAAATGAACACAAACATATTTAAATAATAGTTTGAAACATATTTAGTTGTATTTTAAAGCATAACGTATGGTATACTAGAGGTTAGAGTTTTAAGTGATCCAATATATTTTATTGGCTTGACGATATAGTTTTATTTAAAATTTAACAAAAATAGTTTTCTCTATATTTTATCTAAAATTGAAAATATTATTTTCTATATACATAATATAGATTAATATGATTATCTTCTTTTTTTAAATCATGTTTTTTCCTTTTTATAGAAAAATTATATGAAGATAGGATTTTACTGAAATTATACTAACCTCACTCCTAGTAAATTTTTTAGCGAGTAGCTAGTTTCCCATGTATGTCGGAAATACCGAAAGCTAGAATTAATATCTAAGGAACAATTGTTACCGAGGCTTTATTGTTGTAAGCACAAGACACTAAGTTAGTAGTTTCCTTTCAAACATGCAGACTACAAATGCATTCTTACAATTTCCCATAAGAAATAAAATAATTCTAATAGGGACAATGATGTGGGCATTGTTAATTTTTATGCCAACAACATGTTTATTCTCTAGAGATTACTGTCCATGGAAAATGTTTTAAATGGTTAAAGTTAAAATGTCAAGTATGAAAATATATTCAAGAATTCTAAAGAAGAAAATAGTGATACAAGTGGAACAATAATAATATTCACTAAGAGTGATATTGTAAATTATGTTTCTAGGCTTGATCAAAGTGGTCCAAGGGTATTTTTTGTGACAAATTATATTATTCAAAATGGCAACAAGAAAATCCTAATTTAATTTTTCCTTGAATTAAATTAGGAGAAAGTTGTAATTCCACATCACAAGGTTACAAGAATGTGTTAACTAAGTTAGTTTGACTTACTTGGCTTTGTTAATTCGATTTAAGGGGTACAGAGTGGTTCCTAAATTTTAGGAGCGTAGGTTGTGCTTAATTTGAGTTGTAACAATTTAATTTAATTGAACTTAGATAAAGTTAGTTAAACGTGTTCCAACTGATGGAGGAACTAGTGGGACGTGTACTAGTGGGGTGGGTACTCAGTTGTCAACTAGTTAACTAGTAAATCATACACAATTAACTCATGAATTCATGAAATATGAGTTACCGAGTTGAGATTGGAGTTCAAGGGCAGTGTACTATCCGTTGTATAGCTATCCAAGTTGTAGAATTGGTGCACGCGGTCAAAGAATGACCTATAGGGATTGCACAGTTATGGACGGGAATTTTCCATAAATAATATGGGTTGATTCGCAAGGAAACAATGCAAGGAAATAGGAGCTTGGAAGTTATAATAATTGGTTAAGTTTTGACTAGAGAAGGTTTGTGATGTAGTGAGATAGATTATACTTGTGCAAAGATTCTCCTCTATTTTCTGATTAATGAAATACACATAGGAAATGGTTTTGAGGAGTGGATTTCCCCTAGATATATCCTCATGTTATGTTTTTTAATTGATTCATGTCACATATTTATGATATTTCTTCTCAATCGTGAATTTCTTTGCGCACATGAGTAGAGTAGATTCAAGTATATTTTTTTAGTAAATTATATTATCAATTTGAATCTACAAGGAATTTCTACATGGTATAAGAGCATGAATCACAGTAGAGAAGGTAATTCTAATTTTTTGTATGAGGTTTGAATTTCAAGATCAGTGCTACAGGATTTCTCCAGGACTAAGAATATAACTTCCATGGGACTCCGTCTTGAGTATGCTCTAGAAGGAACCAGAAATATGGTGGCATGGAAGATCCATATGGACATGGTATTACATGAAAATGGGCTACTAGATTACATCAAGATAGATATAGTGAAACTCCCAATAGTTCATGCCTATTGGGTATGTGTTATATTCTTTCCACAATCAGTCACGCATGGGGGGGACGGGGGGGGGGGGGATAGCTCCCTATGTACGTTGCGTCGGGCCCAGCAGGGGGGTAATAGGGCAGCACCCCAGGAAAGTTTTTTTGGACGTTATTTTTATGTGGGTGAACTCGCCCATGGTTTTGTGCATGGGTTTGCACATGGTTTTGGGGCATGATGGTTTTTGGCCACTGCTATTTTGTAGATCCGATCAAGGGAACTATAGTTATGTTCTAATCTAGGGTTAATGGATTGGGGTTTATGTATGCTTCGACATGTATATATATGTGTTCTAACACTAAAATGAATATAATGAAAAATCAAGTTGGTCGTCTCAATTTGGGAGCCAGGGGAAAATCTCTGTGTATCTCTGTTTTATTTTTTATGTTCTCACTATTATTTATTTTCTGTTTTTAAGATTCGTTTGCAGATAATTTCTGTATAGGTTTAAGCCTAAATGTGGTATCAGAGCTATTTCGGCTTCAAGGGGATGCCTTTGCTACTGAGGGCTTTTTGTTCGTGCCTGAGGTAGACCCTATCCAGTGGGAGATATGCGAGATCGATTATTGTAGTGAAAGAAGATGGCGAGTAGCAAGAAGATAGAGATCGATAAATTTAATGGTCAAAGTTATGAGTTGTGGAAGCTCAATATGGAGGGTCTGTTGGTGGATAAAGATCAGTGGATCGCAATAGATTCGGGTACTAAATGAACGACAATGTCAGATGAAGATTGGAAGAAGTTGGATCAAAAGGCAGAGAGAAAAATATGGTTGTGTGTCTCATATTCAGTATTGTTGAATGTATCTAGGGAAGCTATGGTGAAGACCTTGTGGGGAAATCTAGGGAATTTGTACCAATCTAAGTATCTGGTGAATAAATTGTTCCTGCAGAAAAAGATGTTTAACCTGAGGATGAAGGATGGAGACTCGGTGACAGAGCATCTGAATTCCTTCAATATTGTGGTAAGCCAACTATCATATGTTGATATTAAAATCTTAGTTGAAGATAAGTGCATCAGTTTGTTGTTTTTTCTACCAGATTTGTGGGATAGTCTGGTTATTGCAATAGGTAGCAATACAACTACCTTGAATTTTGATGAAATTGTCTCATCCTTGCTGTCGGAGGAAATGAGATGGAGAAATATGGAGGGTCAGAATGGAGATGCCTTATCTGTACAAGGAAGGTCCCAGAATAGAAAAAAGAATAAGGTTTTGAGTGGGAGATCTAAATCTCTTGGAAATTTTGTAAAGGTGTGCTGGAAATGCAAAAAGAAAGGGCACTACAAGAAGCACTGCAGATCTAAAGCTCTTGAGAAAGGAAAGGGATCTGATGATGCTCCTTCTGTAGAGGAAAAAACCACATTGGATGAAGGTGGGGATGTGTATTTGGCTTCTTTTTCAAATACACATGTATATCATGAGTCATGGTTGATTGACTCAGGTGCATCCTTTCACATCACTCGCCATAGGGAGTGGTTCTGCGAGTATGAGAAATATGATGGCAGTGATGTCTTCTTAGGGGATGATAGGAAGGCCAGAGTCGTCGGACGTGGAAAAGTTAAGCTAAATCTGCAAGGTGGAAGGATTAGAACATTTCTTGGTGTTCTGCACATTCCTGCATTGCCCAGAAATATGATTTCTATAAGCAAGATGGATGATGCAGGTGTAAAAACAGTGTTCGATAAAGATACCTGTAAGATGGTTCAAGGAGCACCGGTATTAATGCGGGGAGTTCGGATTGGAACTCTGTACAAGCTTTAGGGCAGCACTATTATTGATGGGTGCAACAGTTATATGGTTCTCGAAATTGGAGCGAAAAGCCTAATGGTCTCTAGAGAAGAGGCCATGCTATGGCATCAAAGGCCTGGACATATTGGAGAGAAGGGCCTTCGTATATTGCATGGAAATGGTATGGTAGAAGGTATGTCTAATAGCTCTCTTGATTTCGATTTCTGTGAACACTGTGTATATGGGAAGTATAATCGGGTGAGTTTTCCTTCTGGTGCTAAGAGGGTGAACAAGATATTAGAGCTTCTGCACAGTGATGTGTTTGGACCTATTTCAGTTCCATCATTGGGTAAGTCTATGCACTATGTTTCATTCATAGATGACTTCGCAAGGAATACATGAATATATTTCTTGAGGAAGAAATATGAAGTCTTTGACAAATTTAAAGAATTTAAGGCTTTGGTGGAAAACCAGACAGAGAAGAAGATAAAAGTGCTAAGGATAGATAATGGTGGGGAGTTCTGTAAGAAGTTTGGTATAGCATGGCAGAAGACTACTCCATACACACCTCAAAAAACCAGAGTTGTAGAAAGAATGAACAGAACGCTAATGGAAAAGGCAAGAAGTATGTTCAGTGGTACTAGGTTAGGATAAGAATTTTGGGCAGAGGCAGTGGAGACTACATGTTACTTGGTTAATAGATCACCTTCATCAGTGTTGGAGGATAAGACTCCACATGAGGTATGGACTGGTAAGAAACCCTCTCTTTCACATCTGAGAGTATTTGGATGTGATGCATATGTACATATTCCAAAGGATAAAATGACCAAGTTGGATAATAAATATGAAAGGTGCATCTTTATTGGGTATAAGGATGGTTTAAAGGGTTAAAAGCCTTGGAACCCGGAAACAAGGAAGGTTGTCTACAACCGAGATGTGGTGTTTAGGGAGGTGAAAGATGTTGTTAAACATGGTACTACCAAAGGAACCTGAGAAGATAGAGTTTGAGCTAAATGAGGATGAATCAGACTCTACAATGTAAGAAGACTCAGAAGAGGAAGAGCCACAAACTCCAGCTATGAGAATATCAGTTCGGGACAGAGGACAACCAGAAAGGTATAGTCCATCTTCTTTCTATTCAATTTTTTATTTAACTATAACTGATGATGATCCCAGAACCGTTAGGGAGGCAGTAGGTTCAGAGGATGGAAAACTCTAGAAGGAGGCCATGGTCGATGAAATGGCATCCTTGCATAAAAATGAGGCATGGTATCTAGTGGAGTTGCCAGCTGGAAGGAAGCCTATCGGGAGAAAATGGGTGTTTAAGAAGAAGATGAATGTAGAAGGAAAGGTGGAGAAATAATAAGCTCGGTTGGTAGCAAAAGGTTATTCCCAAGTGTCGAGAATTGATTTTGGTGATATTTTTTCTCCTGTTTCCAAAGTTACTTCTATCAGATTACATTTATCTCTTGCTGCTGCATTTGATTTTGAGGTAGAACAAATCGATGTGAAGACAACATTTCTTCACAGGGATCTAGAAGAGGAGATATACATGAAACAACCTGAAGGCATTATGATGAAGGGGAAGAAAAAATTGGTATTCAGGTTAAAAAAGTCTTTATATTGGTTAAAAAAGTCATCAAGGATGTGGTATCAGAAATTTGATACCTATATACGGGGACTTGGCTTCACCAGAAGCAAGGAGGATCATTGTGTTTATTTTAAATTAATTGGTGATTGTGTTATTTATTTGGTATTGTATGTGGATGATATGTTTTTGATTAGAAATGACAAAGAAATTATCCAAGATTTGAAGACCCAACTGTTCTCCAAATTCGACATGAAGGGTATTGGTGCTGCAAACTATATTTTGGGCATGGAAATTAAGAGAGATCGGGCAAAGAGGAAGCTCTGGTTAAACTAAAGGAAGTATGTCGAAACTATATTGCAGAGGTTCAATATGCAGGATAGTAAACCGGTGAGTGTTCCTATTCCTGTAGGTGCAAAGCTGTCTGCTGAACAGTGTCCCAAGACACAAGAAGAAGAGGAGGATATGTCCCGTGTTCCATATGAAAGTGCAGTGGGTAGTCTGATGTATGAAATGGTCTGTACTAGACCAGACATTGCACATGCAGTGGGAGTATTGAGCAGGTTTATGTCAAACCCAGGGAAGGAGCATTGGACAGCAGTGATGCGGGTTTTCAGATATTTGTGTGGCACTAGTGATCATGTCTTGTGCTACCGGGAAGACGAGGATTGGAAAGAGTGTTGGACATTCGTAGATTTTTTGATGCGGAGGCGGGTTGGAGATACGGACCAAAGAATCTCTATAAGTGGGTATGTGTTTAGCCTATTTGGAGGTGGAGTCGGTAGATGAGAAAATGATAGTATGTATTGGCTCTTTCAGTGGCTCTTTCAGCTACGGAGGCATAATACATAGCAGCCACTCATGCAAGCAAGGAAGAATTTTGGTTGCGAGAGATTGTGTTCAAGTATGGGGTTGATGGAGCAAGCTATAAGAATAGACTGTGATATCCAAAGTGTAATTTTATTGGCTAAGAACCCTGCTTATCATTCAAAGACAAAGCACATTGATGTTCAATATCACTTTGTGAGATATATGGTTGAGGCTAAAAGGGTGTTGCTGGTAAAGGTGGAAACTTTGAAGAATGTTGCAGATACATTGACAAAGTCTGTGAGCACTCAGAAGCTCTATTGGTGTAGACAAACAATCGGTGTTGCAAATATGGGCTAATGACTCAGCTCTCCTGTCACCCCCTGCAGAAAGAAAACAACAAGTGGGAGAATGTTGGGTATGAGTTATATTATTTCCACGACTAGTCATGCATGGGGGGGTCACAGGGGGGGCTATAGCCCCCCCCTGTTGGGGGTCTGAGGCAGTGTCTTGGGAAAAAAAAAACTGGACCTTATTTTTCGGTGGGCGAACCCACCCATTGTTTTTTACATGGGTTTGCACATGTTTTTGGGGCATGATGGTTTTCAGCCCCTAGTATTTTGAAGATCCGATCAAGGGAAATACGGTTATGTTATAATTCAGGGTTAATGGATTGGGGTTTATGTATGCTTCTACATGTATATATATGTGTTGTAACAAAAAAAGGAATATAATGAAAAATCAAGCTGGTCATCCGAATTTGGGATCCAGGGGAAAATATCTGTGTATATATGTTTTATGTTTTATGATCTCACTATTGTTTATCTTCTATTTTTAAGATTCGTTTGCAGATAATTTCTGTATAGGGTTAAACCTACAATGCCCAGGATCTTACTTAGTGGAAGAAGGATGTAGCTAAAGAGATTAGGATAATATTGGAGGGAGTTCGAGATCATATTATCTCGAATGTATAGAGGAGAAAAACTCGATTCATGATGTGGAAAATACTGACATACTTTTTTTAGAAAAATAGTGAACAAAGAAAGTTGGCACTGAAGAACAATATTTGTAGAATTAAAATGCAGAATAATGACACAGTTCCACAATACCTGAGAAATTTTACACAAGGTCATGATGAACTTGGGGGGATCGGTATTACTGTTCCAGATGAAGATTTGGTAGCTCTGTCTTTGTTGGGTATTTCAAAGAGCTATCACAATTATCAATATTTTTTTAATGGTAGAGATAAACTATCAAGTTCGTAGCGGTGATGGTATGATCTTGTGCAGGAAGAAGTAAGGTGGGACGACCAATATGGGATCTCATCCAAATAAGTGGAAGAGGAACTTGAATTACTCAGCAAAGAAAGGAAAGCCTAGCGAAAGAAGTCCCAAGGAGAGGAGGGAAAGAAGAAATACTTTTCCAACATATTGTGCTTTCACTGCCATGAATTATGGAACTATGCCACAAAATGTCCAAACAAGAAAGCAAGTAAGAGGGAGCATGTAGTTGGAGTAGAAGGTGAAGCTCTAGATTCACAATTTGAGCTTAATTTTACTCATTGAATTCATGGAAAGAATAGTAATGGGAAGCATGTGTTATCTCTATAGTGGTGCATCATTCCATATGACATGGAATAAATATATCTTCAATGACCTAGAGGAGAAAGACCTCAACCAAAACATAGAGTATGGAGATGATGAGAGGTATAGCATGACCAGTATTGGTACCGTTACTTTTAAGAGGGAGTCTAGATCCCTTATCAGGCTTAGGGATGTGATGTTTTTTCAAGGAATAAAGAAGAATCTTTTCTCCTTCCGGGTATTGGAAGATTGTGACTACGATGTGATATTTAGAAAAGGGAATGCTTTCCTTGGACACATCACCATGGGACAGGTGAAGAAGATTGGTATGAAATTCAAGAACATGTATGCACTTGTGGTCAAATATGAATGAAAATCCTTGAGAAACAAGGAAAATGTTAGAGACTTGGTGGTTGAGAGGGAGCATGAATTACCTCTTAATATGTAGCCTTAGAGGCATCCTCACCAAGTTGTGGAGCAGCCATGGATGGATAAGAAGATAGGAGGTCGAGTGGAGATATCCAATCAAGAAGAGACATCTAGTGGGGGATAATTTTGATCCAAATGGGAAGAGGGAGCACATGCAGCCATACCTCGAGGTGTGATGTGGGGCGATGTGAAGCAATAATCCCAAAAGTCGAGAAATTTGGGCAAGGCCCATTGAGGTGTTTTTGTCTGATGGATCATTACCATGCTACGGGGGCCAAAAATATTCAGTAGTAGGAAGATCACTGTTAGTTAGATATTGAGGAGTGTAGAGAATTTTCAATGACAGAGAAGGTAGCTCAGTAGAAAAGTCAACAACAGCAGAATTTTCCTAGTAGAGAGTTGCAGATTGATTCAATAATTAATTAATTTATTTATTTGATGTTTTTCAGTTGCAGTAGGAAGAATAATACTAATAAGTGTTGCATGATATACATTCCAATGGTTTTTTATTGGGATAGATGTGAATCCATTTCTTATTTAGATGGAGTGTTTAAAATGGAAACAAGAAAATCCTGATTTAATTTTCCTTTGAATTAAATTAGGAGAAAATTGTAATTCCATAGCACTAGACAACAAGAATCTGATAAATAATTTAGTTTCACTTATTTTTCTCATTTAATTCGATTTGAGGCCCTATCTTGAGTCATGTAGAGTGGCTCCTAAATTTTAGGAGCATAGGTTGAATTTAATTTGAGTTGTAATAATTTAATTCAGTTAAATTCAGTTAAACTAGTTCCAATTGTTGATTTTAGGAGCATCGGTAGAGTTTGATTTGAGTTGTAATAATTTAATTCAGTTAAATTCAGTTAAATTAGTTCCAATTGTTGGAGGAACTAGTTGGAGGTCTATTAGTGGGGTGTTTACTCAGTAATCAACCAACTAGCCGATAAATCAACCATAATTAACTCATGAGTGCATAAAATATCAATTACCTAGTCGAGATTGGATTTCATGGCTAATGTTATATCAATTGTAGTAAGAGAAGGACCTAAAGGGATTGTGCAATTATGGATGGGGAATTTCCATAAATAATAGGGGCTAATTTCCAAATAAATATGAGCTTCTCAAGTAGAAAAATTGGTTAAGAGTTGGTGAGAGTGGCTTGGTGAGGTAGTGAGATAGATTATACTTGTGCAGAGATTGTTCAGGATTGAAAAAATATTATATTTCTCCACAATTTAGTAATTAATGAAATACATTTAGAAATGAGCTTTGAACAGTTTATTTCCCCTAGCTATATGCTCTTGTTATGTGAATTAATTGATTCATGTCACATGTTTTCCATATTTCTTCTCAATTAAGAATTTATTTCCACAGATGAGTAAAGTAGCTTCAATTCTATTATGAATAGGTGATCAAATTTTAGCTCAAAAATGAAATTGCCTAGAAATTCTTGAAACTGACGTCAGGTCGAAGTTCTCGTCATTTTGAATCCAACAATGTTATTTTATCCTCAATCTGGTACAGTATGCTCAAGTTATCATGTACTGAACATTGGGCTATACGGTAGGTCTTATTAACCTAAGGTCCAAACTTGTATTTAAAGTTTACATTAGCACAATTTGGGAAGAGGGGTCAGGCGCTAAGCCCTCATGCTTGGTGACCTGCCTCACTATAGAACCTTGGAGAAAATGTATGGGACATTGGGACTTAACTCGTTCCCTGGTCACAACATCCACACATGGCCATAGCGCAAAGGATCCAGCGTTGGCAGAGAAGAGCTTGGTGGAAGCACCAACCCTGGTCACTTGGCCCTCCATAAGACTTAAGGTGGATTTTTTGGCACTTGGAGGTAGGCACTATGGAGGGGGTCAGCCCAAGGCCTTATGACCACTCATCTGACCCAGTGCATAGAAGTGAAGGTGCATGGCGAGAAGGGCGGGTTGTTAGCATAACCCTCAAACTTGTGGCACCTGATAAGACCACACGCTCAATGTTTAAGGGCTAGGTTCATGGGGGCAGGCGCTAAGACCTAGCTCGTGGCCATATGTTGCAATATGAACATAATTTTTAGTCTTAAGGGGTCATTGGACGAATTAAATTTCCAACAAAATGCATTGACGAAGGGTGAAAATTTCACTGTGTTAGCATAAAATCCAATGTATTTGTAGGACAATTATTTTTCTTGTCCGATTTGTAGGTTATTTAACAACAAAGCTAAAGGAGGAGCTTGTCTAGCCATAAATTTTTTATCTTTTTTCCAAATTGAGTTCAAGAAGAGTCTAATTAGGGGTTTTTGGACATTATGGATCCAATGGTGGCCTCTATTTTCTAATTTGATCACATATAAAGTGGTTTTTGTAGGTTGGAGACCAAGGGTGTATTTATCAATCAGGTTTTTGAAGCAGTTCTTGAAGTTGCTTGAGCATGGAGAAGGCCTTATAGGGGTTTTATTACCTTCAAAATTCTACTGCAATAGTTTTTAATTGAAGGGTTCAACTCAGGTTTACTTTTCTCACTATGTCATGTTGATAAAGGCTTTGTTGTTTTTCCTGAATGTGGAATTGACTGCTCATATGATCATGTAAGCTCATTTCAATTGGATTATGGGATATTTGTAGGAGATTACTTGTGTTGCTACTTTATGTGAGAGTTCTTTGCTAAGAAATATCTCCTTGTAGGGGAAATAGCCACATTTTTTCATCAATAAAATTTTATGTAATCCATTTTATACTAAATATATGGAGCAATCTAGCTATGTTGGAAGACCCAGAGATGTAGCCCAGGAGGGTGACTGTCACCAAATATATTTTTATGCTATTCATGATGCATGTATGAGTTATGTGACATTTTTTTTCTGATATTAAGTTTACATGTGAAGACTAACTCATAACTTGAACAGACATTGGAAAAATATGTTTTGTGTCAAGACCCATTTTACCTTGCAAAGTGTCAGAACGGTTCATGTTTGTTTTTGGAGAAGAGGAGTGAGAACACCTCCTTCATTTTCAGATCAATTGGTATCAGAGATAAATCTAACCAATTTGCAAGAATGGGCAAAAAGAGTCTCGCAAATCTAGAGGAGAAAAATTTACCACTTCTTATGGGGCACATTGAGTTGAGAAGAATTCTAGAAATGGATGAAGAGGATAAGAGGCATATACGCCTTTAGATGGAGCATGTGGTTGTTGAACAAATTGCTAAAAGTTCCGCTCTTGTGACAGAAAAAGACAATTCCAAAATGAAACTAGTATGTGGTCATGGTTCAAACAATGATTATGGATCCTACGATGAAGATGATGAATGTGAATTATACAATAATCTCCAAGATTCACACCATATGTCAGTTGGTAAGAGTGAATAGCTAGAGTAATATACAAGTTGGCCATCATCATCATCATGAGAAGCTAAAAAATTAATGGCAATTTTAAGGAGATAATAATAATTCTAGGTATAATTCCTTTTATTTATCTTCATAAAACCTGTTTTTCAACATTTGAGAAACATACCAAAGCCTTTGGTATGAAACTAATTTCTAAAATGGGTTATGAAGGAGGAGGCCTCAACATAAATGGCCAATGGATCACCAATTGAATCATGGTTGAGGAGAGACCAAACTATAAGGGATTGGGATATATTCAAAGGGATTTTGGATAATGCTCTAAATGGTTTGAGGCAGATCAACCATCTAAGGATGAGATGTCACCACGACGTTGTGACAACACTAGTTTTTCTCCCGAGAGAGATGAGTGCTTGAAGGGACCTTGCATGTAATCGTCCACTCCAATCCCTAAACGTTGCAACCCAAAAGACAACAATAAGTCTCATGGGTGTTTTCTAATGCATGGTATTTTTTAATATTTGAGGAATATTTCCCTTGTAATTTATGTGATGCTTTTGGCCATTGTGTGGTTGTATATATGAAATGAATGGTAATGATTAAAATAATGGATCAAATTATAGGAATAAAGCATAATAATTATCCTTTGCATGAGAGGAATTATTTGTCAACAAACAAGAGAAAGTTATTTTGTACCCATTTCAAGATGCATCGGCATGGAAATGAATGATGTTGGAAGTTACATCCATAACTTCATTCTAAGAAGGTTAAAGAGATTGTGACACCTAATGCAAGGGAAGGAAGAGGTGGCAAACAATGACTGACAACAATTCTAAGCAAACTTCAAGGAAAATATGGTGCAAAAGAGAAGCCATAATCCTATTAGAGGCAAAGATTGGGTAGACTTGTTTGTAAAGTTTCTTTCTAAATTTTTTAATTACTTATTATTGTTTACCTATTTGGGTACTTTTGTAAAGTGAAAAATAATTGGCACTATGCACAGTAAGTATGTGTTTTTCATTGATGTTATGTATTGGATTTTTTATAACTCCACATGTTTAGGGACTTTTTGAATATACAAGTTTTTCGTTCAAGTTTGTCTACAAGTTTCTTATGTACTTACTGATTCAAGTATTCGAGATGGAACTTGTGTGAATAAAATATATGTTATTAAGATTGTAAAAGATGACTATGATTTGTAGGCAAGACCAATTATATCATTGAAAATTTTTGTGAGTGTAATTTTTATGTACAATATCAGTTTGAGGATGGTAAATCAAGTTTATGTCGTTTTTTATTTTCAAGATGGAGTCAAATTTGTCTTCATCAATTTAAATTCAAGATAAAGTTATTTTGAGACCTGTAAAGATGAGATTAAATATAATTTTCATATTCCACTCTTCAGTGTTTTTTTTGTGCATCAAGAATGATAATATTGGCTAATTTCTTCATAGGATAGAAGGTCTTCATGAAGAATATAGGTGAAGTTCCTTGATTGGGATTTGAAGGGCACCAATTGAAAAGTAAGCATTTTTTGTTGAGTTTTTTGGTGATTTTCAGTTTCAGCCTCATTATATTTACTAGGGAAGTATAATTTTGCACTCCAAAAGATCCTATTAGGGAGGTGTGATCAGGTGATCAAATTTTAGCTCAAAAATAAGAGTTTTCATAAAGTCTTGAAACTGACATCTAGGCAAGTTTCTCATTGTTTTGAATTCAATGAAATTTGTTTCACCTGAATCCGACACCATATTATTAATTTATCATATTCTCACCGTTTGGCCCAACAACAAAAATTTTAGCACATGTGATGACTGGGCAACTGACTGGGTGACCATACAAGCTAGTAATAAGGTTGACTATGTGTACCCTTAGGCCAATCACAAGTTAAGAAGTGACATCCTAAAAATATGGAACGTAGTTGAATTTTCTTTGGTTTATGGTTTGTTTATTTGGGACAATGGCAGAGTGCCACGTGACAAAATCATGAGCTACCAGGTCACACCCCGGTGGCATTTTAAATATTGGTATTGGTTGGCGAGAGGCCCAAACGAATTCACACCCCTGGGCTCTAATTCATCAATACAACACCTTACTACTGGGTTATATGGTGGGTCTTATTAACCTATGGTTTAAAATCCTATTGAAAGTTTACATTGATGTGATTTGGGAGGAGGATTCGAGCAGTCAACCCTGACCCCCACTGACCTACCCCACTATTGAACCTTGGTGCAAAGGTATGGGGCTTGGGACCTAGCCCGACCCCCAACCATGACATGAACATATGACCACAACATAAAGGATAGGGCTTCATTGGAGAAGGGCTTAGTGGAAGCACCAGCCCTAGTCACTTGACCCTCCACAAGACTGAAGGCAAAGTTCTGGGTGGTCGGAGGTAGGTGCAAGAAGGGATCAACCCCAGGTCTTATGAACACTCATGTGATCAAGTGCACATTTGTGAAGGGACATACCCAGAAGGGCAGGTTAGTAGCTCGACCCTCAGTCTTATGACACCTGATAATACCACATGCCAGATGTTTAAGGGTAAGGCCGATGGGGGCGGGCGTTAAGGCCCAGACCATGGCCATATGTGGCTATATGACCATATTTTTCACTCTTAATGGGTCATTGGATGAATTAAGTTCCAATAAAATATACTTACAAAGGGTGAAATGTCACTCCGTTAACGAATAACAAGGAATTTTTGTAGGATCGTTAGTTTATTGGTCAAATTTGTAGGACTGTTAACAACAAAACTTAAGGAGGAGCTTGTAGAACCATAGGTTTCTTATTTTTTGACCAAACTAAGCTCCAGAAGAGATCACTTAGGGGGTTTTGGAAATTTTGGATCCAACAGTGACCTTTATTTTCTGATTTGAGGACATTTAGGGAGTCTTATTACAGGTTTAAGACCAAGGGCGTATGAATCAATCATGATTTTGAAGTAGTTATGGAAGGTGTTTGAGCATGAAGAAGGCCTTGTAGGGGTTTCCTTACCTTCATAAGTCTACAACAATAGTTTTTAATTGCAGGGTTAGGCTTAGTTTTACTTTTCTCATTATGTAATCTGTAGGCATAATTTGTTTTTCCTCTTCAATGTGGAATGGACTACACATATGCTTATGTAAGCCCATTTCAAAAGGAGTATACGATATTTGTGGGAGATGCCTTATGTTGCCAATTATGTGAGAATTCTCTACAGGAAAACATTTTCATATAGGGTAAATACCCACATATTTTCATCAACAAAAATTTACGTACTCCCTTTTCTACTGAATATATGGAGTGGTCTAGCTATGTTGGCAGAGAAGGAGGTGTAGCCAATGTGGGTCAACTACGTCACCAAATATTGTGTTATTCTCTTCATGATACCTATATGAGTTATGCGATATTATGTTTCTTATGTTAAGTTTACATGTGAATACTAACTCATAACTTGAAGAGACATTCGAAAAACCTGTTTTGTGTTAAGACCCATTTTACCTTGCAAAGCATCAGAATAGTCCTTGTTTTTTATTGTAGAAGAGAAAGAGAACAACTCCTTCATTTTCATATCATATTTTTTAGTAAAGTACAATAGCGGTTTGAATCTACAGTAAATTTCTACATATATGTCAAATATTTTGAGCGGTGTAATGGTGGTTGCAACAGAAATTTCTCATCGTGCAATTGACCATATTCAAGGAGTCATAGAAAAATTGAGTGATCATGATAAGGTTGATATTATTTTAACTCTCAGTTGGATTGGATTTTCTTGAATAGTTTTAACTATAGAAGCAACAAAACATTTTATATAAAAGGATGCATCAGGTGTTTTGGAAGTCATGTTATTAGAGATCCTCGAGGAGATGAGAACCATATTGCTTTCTCGTGTCATTTCTAGACTTCATGGTTCCACCTAACCCATCTTACGAGAGTTATGTTCCTTTTACCTAGAGGAGAATAATGCATGGAATTAGCATATTCACACATATTTAGGGCCAAATTTCCTTCATTTGATGCCTCAAATTTGGATTTTAGTGTATTTTTTATATTTTATTTTTTCAAAAATTTTCCAAAATTGTAATTAGCTTTATATTTTTCAACTTAGATTTATATTTTTTGTAAAAAGCTTCCCCAAAAATGGTTATTTTTGTATTTTAGATAGGAATTATTTATTTAATATTGTAAATGGGGTTGGAGAAATGAGAGGTCAGAGGATGAAGATGACAAGAGAAAATGGGAAATCCCTCACTAAGTAATCATGCTAAGGAGAAAGGAGGAGTACTGAAATTTATACACATAAATTGAAATTAATAAAATTTTGAAATTTATGCTTCCATTTGTAAATGGGAATCATTTAATCCAATAGAAATCGCAGTCTAGTTTCATCTCTCACACCAGAAGCAATTTGATCTAGGATATTAAAGGCTCAAGTGTCACTCTATTTCACATTTTTGGAATAGACCTACACATCTTATCTTGTTTTGATTATGCTATGATCAACACAACCAAAAAGTTTAAAAATTGAGCTTACTAAATCATGTCCACATGGGTGTTTCACTGGGGGAGAAATACCATACCATGTGTCTTCATATTGGGGCATATATATTGAGGAAAAAGGACATAATATATTGAGAATATAATAGGGGGTAAAGGGTTTTTATATTAGCAAGTATAAAAAATGAAGCTGAACATTAATGGATACCTAGAATATCTAGTGAAAGTAGATGTATTTTAAAATGCTAAGGTATATTGGGCTCTTATTCGTAGGGGTTTAAATAATGTGATTTTTGGAGCTATTTTCCAATATGTAGTCAAATTAACCTATTAGTTAGTATTCCAATAACTCACGTAACATGTTAGAGGTCCATTGAGTGAAGCCCCCGTACATGACCACAACCAAACTCTTATGTAAATAAAATAAATAGTTATGATTTAGATACACACTTAAAATGGAAACTTGATTGATACATAAGCATAGAGAAAATAAAATATCTAATTAAATTTTACAGAGGAAGATTAGGTCTTTGAAAATTTCATTTAGTCTTCATTTGTGATCCACACTATCATTGTCTATCTTTCAACTCCCCTAACTCTACAATCACATTTTTTTTTAAATACCTCCATTAGATTAGAAAATAAACTCTGTTAACCACAACAAACACACTCAATATTTTTGCTAAAATATTCCCATTTTTTTGTAAGTCTATTCATTTTTCTGGAAACTTAATAACACTTCACCCTAACCTCCTAATAGCTTAGATTCCTTTGAGACTACATTTAGATAATATTATAAGTTAAATAACAAAAGTTAAGGGAACCAACTTACTTTGCTAAATGGGATGACCTAAAGAGTAAAATGATTTTTTATTGGAAGATGCCCTTACATCAAAATTGATCTACTAAGACTAAATATAGTATAAAATGTAATTTGAATTAAAGTATAAAGGATAATAATTTATTCTCACGACCATTAAATTTAAATTGTAGCTAATGCAACAATATAAATTAAATGACACGAATAGTGATCAAAATGATTACTTTGTCATACATTTCAAGTTGTTAAAATTTTAAATGATAAGAAAATATAACTAAATTATAACATTATTATTATTGTTATTATTAACATAATTAATATATAATTTCAACATATATACATTTTATAAAACATGTAACAAGATTCTTAACATTAGATATTTACCCCACTTAATCATTCAAATTCATAGTTAGTGAATATATTTTGTTAAACTATGATGTACTAATACCATGGCTTATGAGTGCACAATCCAAATAGCCATAACTCATTTCATATGACACTTGTTCATATGATATTTTTAATTACTCAATTTAGTTAAAAGAGAAGAAAACACGTAACTGCTTAGGAAATAAATCTCAACTTTTGATTTATGTAAAAATTAAGAATATTATATAATATTACATATAAATATTGAGAATATTATACAACTCCTCGGATGCGGGTGATAGACTACACGCTCCTGACATGGGCCCTTCACATGTCAATGTAGTTGGTGATCAACACGGAGGGAACCCATCAATGTACTCTCACATTAATGGCACGACGATTGATGGAGAAGGCCATTAAATGGCACAAGGCTAGCTTCCTGGCGAAGTCATATCCCCTCCGCCATCGCTCGAGGTCATTACTATGAACTTTAATGACTGCTCTGCTCACCCGAGGTCAATACCGCTTGATTTACATGCTTGGTGCTTGGTCTGCCATTTCCACTTGGTCACCTTTTCTCGCCTAGTCTGTGTTCTCTGCCGACTTGCAAGCTATTGCGCCCTCTCAAGCCCATTTTTTTCTCCTTAGCACTCTTAATATTACTCCTGATATTCTCCTAGCCTACTCTGCAATTCATCCTCACCAGTGCATGCGACCCATCCAAGGCAAAGGGAGAGGCACCCTTCCAAGACACACTCATAGTGGCTCCCTTCACATTCACACAGCGGAAGAAAAAAAGGAGGCCTATGTCGGCTCTAGACCCTATGCCCTTACTCCTCATGATCGCACTAGAGCTCTTGAGGTTGATTCGGACCCTATGTCAGATGCACACCCTCATAGCTCTCATCACAACCATGAGACGGGCAGGAAACAGAGGAAAAAATCAACAATTCTAGTTTGTTTGCCTCCCCTACCATGGAAATCGATTAGTCTACATGTTAAGCTCCATTCAGGAGAGCGTATCGAGGTCTGTAATATTTCTCCGAGTCAACTACGTGTAGAGACGATGCAGCGACTGTCCAAATTGTGGTTGTAGCTTGCTCCTCCCCTTCACCTCTCCATATTGCTGAAGGTGAAGCCATCCTCCGAGAGTATGGTTCGTTAGTGCTGGAAGAAATTCCTGAAGAATAATATTACAAAAAATGAACTTGGTAGCTCTTTGCTAGGTTCCAATTTCTAGTATGTTTATGCATGTCTGTTACAACTTATATTGCCTACTTTAGTGTTCTAGATAAACAAGAGGACAATGATATACTCAGGACCTATAAGAGTTGGTTTCCTCAATAGCAGAAACTCCTTTTTTTGATATTTTTGAGCCAGACTCAAATTAGGATAGGCTAATTAACATAAACTATCCCCAGTCCACAAATTTTTTGTATATTATTTTGTATTACCAATAAAATTTAGCCTAAATTAGATATATATATATATATATATATATATTTATATATATATATATATATGTTATAAAATATTCTATAGAATTTAAATTGCTACCATTCTTATGAATAATCAAATTAAAAACCTTATTTCAAAATGACATACCTCTATTAGTTTCTTAAAACTACTTAAACTATATATAATTAGTACAATTACAACCTCAGATGCTGGTGTTTAAGAGGGTTAATACGGAGATTAGCTTGTGGGATGGCACATGGCAAGGCCACATGGCCACCCACAAGTTCACTCCTTGGCATTCTCCAACATTAATGCTGCTTCGCCGCCACCCCAAGTGGAATTTACTCCATTGCACAGGTCGAGGTAGCTTCCTCTGCAAGATAATGAAGCCTCCTGCGCACTCAAATGGAAATTTCCCTCAACCCTCTGGCTCTGCCTATGGTTGTTTCCTTTGGCTCTCTGGTTTGGCTTTGCGTCCTTCTGCAAATTTCCATCCCCTGCTCACTATTTCTATGTAGGGTCCCTCTCCTCCCATGACGTTTCGTTGCTCTTCTGTGGCGGCTGAGCCTTTTTCCCACAAAACGATTGGAAAGCGTTGCAATCTCGATGGTTGCATTGAATTCCTTGTAGGGCACCATTTCTCTCAGATTCCTCACTGTCAATTTCGCCTTTTGGCTTCTTTCGGCCTCAATTTAGCCCTCGCTCCTCAGCTTCAACCTATTGACCCTGCTTCCTCCCTTGCTCTGAATTTTCACCACCCCCATTGCACCAGTATGCCCCGCCTCAGGCACCATATGCGTGTCAGAGAGGCAGCAGTAGAGGCCGCGTCTCTTGCCCGCCTTCTTCCTCCCGTTCCAGCTTTTCGGCCTCTTCTCTGGAGCATTCATGGGGCAGATACCCCAATACGTACAGTGGCAGAGGCCGAATGCTCGACTCCACTTCTCAGCCTCCCCCCTTGGTTCCTCTGATGCATTCTTTGCCTCACTCGTCTCCCCCTGCCTTTGCGTAGTCTCCCACCACCGCTCAATTTCAATTCCAATGCTCCTCTAATTTCCCTCTTGTCATTGTCACCATCTCCATTTCTTTTCGTGAGGTGGCCAGCAACGACCCCTTTCGTCCCTCGCTCATCCATCCCAAGCACCCCTTTAGCGACCCGGGCCCCTCTAGTTCATTGAAAACTCATCAGGCTTCGACTGGGCAGAATCCGAATTCGAATAGTGGCAACAGCTCAGACTATTACAAAAAGCGGAACAAGCAGGATGGAGACAAAGGCGAGGTCGGAGTTACGCAGCAGAAGATGGCTCCAGGTCACCCTCCTGCAGAAGAGGATGAATATCGATGCCTTATCGTCGAAGAACCGCCTCCAGAATCGCATGACACATAGTTTTTCAGGTCTTCCTATGCTTATGGACACTAGTCTTTTAGTTTTTCTTTCTGTTGGCTATCATGCTTGGTACATTTGCTCAATTTTGTATAATGCTGGTTTCCTCTTTAGAGGCAGCACTCCAAACTCTTTTTGGGCTGGTTTCCCTACACGGGCAACTCCATTTTTTGTTGTTCTGAGACAAAATACCACTAAAACAGGCTAGTTCCGCAGAGGCTGATGCTTCTATGTATCATATGTTTTATTAATAGATTTTACGCTTACTTAGAAAAAAAAATTAATACAATTACAGATATATTACACCATATTAATATAAAAATATCATAATATTATATATATAAATAAATAAATATTAACATACACTTTAAAGTTATTATGATGCTAACAAAGGTAATGTTTAAATTAAAAATCCAAATCTTATAGATATAAGCATATTGATCAAGTACGGTGAGGCCAACGATGAATTGATTACATTTTCCAATTGGTGTTAGTTATTAATATGCAATTGATGATTGTGTTGCTCGCATCATAATTATTGATTTTAAAAATGAATAATAATTAAAATATATTGTTTTAAATATTAATAATATAATAAAATAAAAAGAAAACCTTGTGATATGCCAACTAATGAGAATAATGATTTTAGAGACAAATTAAGAAATATGTAATTCACTTGTCGTATTTAAAAAGGTATTTAAGAATATATTGTTTAGTGTTAACAGGTGTTTTCTACTTTCATAATAATAAAAATAAAAAGATATAATTGAAAATAACTCATTATAATTATTAATTAATAACTTATTTTAATTTTAGGTTAATTTTAGATTTATCGAATTAGAGAAGAATCAAGTTTTTTTGGTGTAATTTTTTTTTAAGGTTTTGTACTTAAAAAAGAGGTTTGCACATTCATAAACTTAAAATAAATTTAATGTTTTTAATCTTGAAATTTATATTTTTTTATATTAAATAATTTCAAATTTAGAATATATCAAAAAATACTTAAAAATATAATACTTGTGAAAGAAAGTTCAGTAATGAGCAAACATTTACACATTCATTTTTTATTAATATAAATTAGAATAAAAAGGTTAAGTGTTTGGTATAAAATTTAATAATTTTATAGTACAATATAATATAATGATAAGGTGGTTACTTGTTTCGGATAGTAATTTATAACAATTATATATAGCATTAAAATTTTGTAGATGCTTAATTTTTATTTTTAAGGTGGGTAAATGATTTTTCAAGATTTTTTTGGGACAAAATTTATTATAATTTAATTGTCTATTTGAAAATGTTAATTTTTTTTAATTTTTTTTTAATGATAATTTTTAATAGCTGAATTCGCTCTTTCTAAATGAACTTTTTTTGGACATATTTAATTTTATTGATAATGAGGGATGTACTTTCTCTTTTAGTAGATATCATCTTCAAATATTTAATTTAATTTTTTGATTTAATTTCTTTAAAGTGACATTCCTTATTATAAATTAATTAGTGATAAAAATTAAATAAAATAAAATGATAGGTAGATTTTAATTCTTATCAAATATATTTGATTTTAAATTGTTAAGTTATTTTTTTTTGTAAGTTTGGTAGTTCCTTTCAAGTTTCACTTTTTTCTCTTTTTTCTTTTTTACTCCATTTTTCATCAACATGTACAGATACATCACCTCGATTGGGGAAGGGAATTGAACCTGGGATGAGTGCTATAATAACTCACCTCATCACCGTTTAACCAAGACCCCACAGACTTAAATTGCTAAATTATATATATATATATATATATATATATATATATATATATAGTAGAAGCCATTGACCTCTTCTTTTTTAGTTTTTAGGTAAGAGTTAGGTTGTTGATACTAAACAGTGCTTTTGTCAATCTTTAATCTAATACAACTATGTTTATAAGACATTAATAGTCAACTTGTCATTAATTGAAATTTAAATTTACATAGGAAGATCATTGCACAAAAGATTACCCCAATTAACGTAGATGAAATATATTTATTAAAAACATATTTTTAAAAATATATATTAAAAAGTGTTAGAGTAATAACACATCTCCTTAATTTCGAGTAAAACAAAATATTTCAATTATAATAAATTTATTTTTTTCATTGTAATATATAGATAGTTGATGTGAAATATTTTAAAGGTTTTTTTTGTTATTAATATATTTTTTAATACACATCTTTCTCATATTGATAATTAATAAGCATATATCTATGGGATAGAAAAACTCTCTCTCACTCTATATATATATATATGTATTGAATTATTTTTTCTTACTGATATTTAAAAAAATGTTTCATATTAACTTTTTCTCTTTCTTAATAAATAGAAACATAAGAATTTATTTAATTTCATTTGTCTTTATCTTTTTTCTATACAAAATTGATATAAAATTATTTGAAGACATGGAAGTATTTTATTGATGACTTACACATGCACATTAATATAATTATTAAATTTGAATTATAAAATTATGTTTTCCTAATTGTGCTAAGAGATATTTTATAGTTTAGCATGGAGGAGATGTTGTCCTATAAATTCTTCAATTTTAGCATCAACTTCAGTGAGATAAAGTAATTAAAAGTTTAAAATAATTAATTTAATTTATAATTATTTTCTATTTTTTCTTACTAGTGAGGTGTGTAATTTCCTCACTACTTAAGATGGAGTTGATTTGTGATGTCTAAAAATAATATTACGAATGAAATTAGACCCCTTCTTAGTTGGAAGGCACGAGTTAGGTTGTTGATAGTTGAGCAACCCATAGTTATCCCCAATTAAGAGTGTTGTTTTCAAGCTTTAAATTATTACAACAATGTTCATAAGGCATCAATCGTCAACATGTCAGTAGCTGAAATTTGAATTTAGATAAGAGGATCATTAGACTCGACGACAAAAAATTAACCCTGATTAACATAGATAAAATATATTTATTAAGATATATTTTTAAAAATATATATTAAAAAAATGTGGAAAAAATTACACATTTCCTTAATTTTGAGACAATATTTTAATTATTATAAATTTATCATTTTCATTATTTTAATATATGAAGATAGTTGACATTAAAAAAAAAAAATTACTAGTACATTGCACATCTTTCTAATATCTAAGATTAAAATTATATTTATATGATAAAAAATCTCTATCATTATTATATATATATATATATATATATATATATATATATATATATATATATAACTATTTTGTTATTAATATTTTTCAAAATGTTGCAGGTCGTTTATATAAGAAAGTGAAAATATAATTTTTTAATTGTATTATATATATATATAAAATTAATATAAAAAAATTTGGTACAAATAAAGTGCTCCAATCTTAACCAAGACCAACTTACAAGGCATGATTCATGGCGTATAACTTACACGTCAAGATTCGTGAACAGAGAACATTGGGTTCAGAAGCGCACATTATTTTGTTCAAGGCCGGCATTGGTGAAATATTGTTCAGGGTGGAAGTTAACTGGAGCACCTGAATTTACTTCGTCACTCCATTGCTTACTGCGTCCATCGTCACCAGTGCAGAAGCGTGAATAACGTCGGAAAAGGATCGAAGGGATTTTGAGAACTTGTTGTTTTTAGTGTCATCTTTTAAGGGTTTTTTGGAATTTTTTTGTCTATTTTTTTTAAAAATTTTGTAGGAATATATTGAAAACAAAAATTTGCTGGGTAATCTTTACGCAATCAAGTGTCCAAAAAGTTTTTTAAAGTGTTAAATTTATATATACAGTTAAAAAAATAATTTACATAACAGAAATCAAAATTCAACTTCAAATTTTTTCATTAAATTTCAACAAAAACTCCAAAAAATCACACTAAAAACAATTTCTTTAAAAAAACATGAAATTCATTATATTTATGATGACCACATAATCACTAAGTCATTGACTCTAAGCCATAAATCATGGGACATGAATTCTAAATCATGAGACATGAATTCACGGAGTCATTGGATTTCTATCTATCAATTGAGCGCGCTGATGTAAAAAAAATCTGGAAAATAACTTTAAAAAAATCTGAAAACAAAAAAAATAAAAAATAAAATTCTGCAAAATAATAATAACAAAATAAAACCAATGCTCATCATACCCACCCCTTGAAAATAAACATGGCCAATAAAGAATGTAGTGACCTTAGCGATTTTAATCGGTCGCACGTGAGAAGGTGTATCGGAAATTCTTATAATATTGACAAAATATGTCAACGAACCTTTTATATTCACATGATATAACGACATTATTGGGTGTAAAAGAAATACATTGTCATTATATCATTGTCATTGCATCCAGGAACAATTCTGTGTGGCATATAGTTTTAAAAAAAACTCGTTAAGAGAATCAATAAAAACAGAGTAATTAGATAGTATAATCTCGAGTGTCGAGATGTTTTCATATTGAAAGTAGATTCAAAATAAAGATTGTGCCCATGAATTGAAATTTTTTGATATATCTCTCTGAGTGGCGGAGGAAGGACAGCGTGAGGTGGAAAACGATGTGGTGCCAGACACGGTTAACGGATATTAAACCGATGATAAAAACCAGTAGTGGGACGACTCAGCAGTACCAGAGTATGCCAGTATTTATGATTAATAGCGATTTTTGTGTAAGCCAACTAACCATGTTAGAGACGCTTGGGAAACAACGTCGGTGGGTGAAAGATATAATGAATGAATGCTAAGGAAGGGAACATCCGCAGTCTTTCCCGGTTGAAGCTCCAAGCTAAAGGGGAAGGTGAAGCTTCAAGCGCAATGACGAACAACAAACTTGGAACTCTGCGACTTCTCAAGTGGTATGTTTATCTTCTGATAACGGATGCATTGCCTGAATTGATTCTTGTTGCGCTCAATTCTGTTCCAGATGGTAAATTGAAATTTGGTTCTCAAACCCACATTATTGATTGTGGTTCTTGTTCGATTAATGGTTGTCTGACGTGCTCAGAACTGTCTGAGCTTTTAAGATTCATTTTTCTCCTGTCGAATGGCTTAGTTTTGAGTCCGGTAGGTGTTGTGGGTCTTAATACTTGCGTCATTGTGGTTTTAGTCGGTTGCAAAGGTTCCTCAGTTGGTTTTATTACCTGTGTTATTCTAGTTTCAGTTTGTTGTGCTCAACGCTCTTCCACTACCTTGTCCATGAATCGTGAATTGCTTTGGATGGCCTCACAAGATTATCCAATGGCGGCTCTAAGACCCCTTATGTGAGTATGAGATTCTCTGAGTTCTGCTAGCTAGGAGGGATCTCGAGTTCTGAAAGGGGATTATTTGTGTCATTTTCCTTCACTTTCATGCATGATTCAATCTAGGGGAGTACTCCAGCGGATAGAAACCCTGCAGAGTATCAAGCAACTTTCTATGTATTGTTTTAGTTTTTGGGTAGAGGTCGTGGAGTTCCAAAAGTTTCTTCTCCCCTTGTCTCTCAAATTTTTTCTCTCAATTCTTATGTTAATGTGTCGTGGGGTGACCATGCATTATGACCCGACTAGAGGTGGCCTCACTATGGTCACGTATGTGCGTTGTGCTAATAGTTACTTATTCATAATAATTATTGACACTTTGCCAAAATAGATAGGGTTCTATAGATTTTGTATAGATTACCACCAAGATCACAACAACAGAACTCAAAATCATTGTCAAAGAAAGTCAACGACTAAGATGGTGAAAAAAGAAGGCAAAGGGAATTTAAGGAAACAGAAACAACCAACAACCACAGTTCGCACTGGAAAACAAGGAAGGAAATCCAGGAAGGAGGTAATCGAAAGCCTTTTTGACACATTTTTCGAAGGGAATCCACCTCAGGTTAAGAACCTGATAGCTGGATGGGAAAGAGAAAATAAAATAAAAGAGGACATTGAAATCCAGGAAAAGGCAATGGATTTTATCAAAGATCCTAGCAACACTAGAGGAATGCTTTCTCTATTCCACCAATACATTGATACCTATTGGACAATTAAATCTATTATGGCTAAAGCTCTATTGAGTATACATCAAATGGGAGGTGATCCTAAGGTTGCCTTGACTCTGCAACATATTAAAAGAGAAATTCATGGAATACTGGTCTCTCAACAACATGGATCGGTTCACCTCAGATGTATAGATCGCCAACTACAAGAGATGCAACAGGTAGATATTTCGGGGTCAAGTCTGTAAGATTTAGCTCCAATGGAATCTTCAGATGATGATTCATAGTTATTTCTTCATTTTTACATATGTATTTTGCAGCTAGCATTTACTTTTTACAGTTTCCATATGTTAGATATAGTTACTGTGAAATAGCAGATAGTACAAGACTCAAACTGTTTCAATATTGGATGGCTTATAACTCTTTGAGGTGGTCAACAGACCTGGTTTCCTTTCGGCAGGTTGAGGCCACTAGATTTTGATATGTTTCTTCAATTTTCCCTTTTTGATAATAGAAAATAGACAAGCACTACTAAACTTACAAAAACAAATATTTATGATATATCATATATTTGATTATCATCCATTTTAATGAAAATGATTTGAATTAAAATTTTTTGATATATCATATATTCTGATTATCTTCCATTTTAATGAAAACGATTTTAATAAGTAATTTTCATGGCCAAGATTTCAAGTCCTTAAGTTAAACTCATACACTTTGGTGCTGAGGTCTCCTCTCCTATGGAGATGTAATTTTTTGGTTTATAGTTACTAGTAATCTTGGGTGGAGGTGTGGTTGATGCATATTTGTCAAGGGTGGAGGCTATGTCTAATAGGTCACACAAGCTTCATTCCAACTAGATTGAGTATACAATACATTATAGAGTGGTGTGGCTAGGGTAGATAGCTAAGCCTTTCCTTATTCTGCACTCCAAGTCTAATGAACCATCATGCCGACTCTAGAATTGAAGAATGAACACATAAGTTGAGTAGAGGAAGCAATGGGCATGGGGTGTAACACTACCCTTTTCAATTTTTCCACTTGATGACCAAGGCATTGGGACACAAAAGATGTTTGTGGAATAATCACTTGAGGAGGGTTTCTCTTGAAGTGAAACTATCGAAACGGAACCTCAACATAGAACTAGCGTGCCACGGTGTTGACAAAATAAGTTAAATGGAATAACCAACATCGGGGTGGTCTAGTGTGATGTGCATGGGGATGGACCCCACCAGGTCTCGATGTCTAGGCATTGAAATTTTCTCTAGAGTAAGAAAAGGGGAGGCTAGTTGACCTGGTTTAACATGACATGGACCGGGTTGGGCCCTACTAGTATTTCATCCTTCAGGACATTAGATTGGGGAAATGATGTGTTGGGGAGCACAACTATTGCAATGCAGAATGCTATGACATGGTTTTGGGTGTTGCACCAAGCTCACGTGCCTTTAGGAAACTATTTTAACCATAAAATCACAATGTAAGGGTAGATCCAAGGGATCCTAGCTCAATATGGTGTGAACCAATGGGCTCCACTTCAGCAAGTAGGTATTATGCATCAGCTAGTTCTTATGCTAACATTTGAAAGTGTAGAGAGACTAGACCTATGATTGCGTGGAAACTTATGCAGCCACAATGCTTACATGGTTGAGCCACCTAAACACAATGAAGGTCATGTGGGTGCCATTCAACACCCTAGTGATGACATGGTGTTTTTAATGGGTGAAACTTCTAATGTTCGTGACTTTCGATCCGATATTCTAACTAAGATAAAAATCATATTGCTTGAAAAACATCAATGAGCTCAACGCAATGGGGGTGTCAGTTTTAAGTTCTGAAGACTTTCAGAAATGACATTGTTGTAGCCCCATCATCATGAAAAACCCTAGAGATCAGGTCAAACGAGGTAACCCTTTGAGAACCTAGGATCCTTAAGTGGGTGGGAGGTGGTTACAAATGATATGTGGTATAATTGTTAATGATATTTTATAATAAATGCTTGACAATAGTAAGTTATATTGAGTTGTCTTTACTTGATTAAGTTTATATTTCTTGATGTAAGGACAAATAATTCAAATGACATGCTAAATTTTCTATTTAATAATTTTTGGTTAACTAACATTTAATTATTATTATTGATTCTCTATCCACAGTTAACCTCCAACTTATGTAATATATGAATTTTATGACTACTATGTTCCATAAATTTCATATGAAGTAGTGATCCTCTATATTCTCATATGTACTTGGTGATTTTTAGCATTAATAGTTTTACTAAATCCCCTTACATATACACTAACAATATATAGTGGCAAAAGATATAAATAGGCAACACTAAAATGTAATCTCTAGAAAAATTGAAATTCCAATATGTATAGCTACGAATTATGTTCTTGGAATATACTTATCAGTCATGCTATCAACTTGACAACTTCAAGACCCTTCATTGTTACTGATGACTATGAGGAAAATCACATCATAGCAAGAATAATTATCTCCCCAAATGTGTTGGTAAGTAGAGGATAGAATATGGGAAATCTTACAAATAGTTAAGTAAGAAACTTGTTGCCTTTCTATACTCTAGAACATTTTCTGCATCTCTATACATGTCTAATTTTCAATACTTAATTAGAAAAATAGTGTACAACCCTTGTTAAAGTGAAAAATATTATCTTTTTAAATGTCATTTTATTCTTTCCATGAAACTAGTTATCCAAATTTGATAATCATGCATCACAAAGGGAAGGGTTTCACCCGAGCTATACCAAAATAACTTTCTAGCCAAAATAACATTGCAGTGACTAGAAAATTTACTCAGTAGCTATAAAAAAATAATAATTGTGAATTATAAGTTCACTTTCTATAAATAAACTTCTTATCCATATAAATGTCCTACATATACCATTGGTTTGTTTACAGGTCATTCATAAAAGAAATGGTCACATTTCCATCACCGTGTTGGTATTTACTTGGTTGCTCCATAAGAATTTTAAGTTGATGGATTTTAATTTCAATGTTGTCTTTCCTAGGGTTATAATCATGAAGTCTGGGATGGTTATCATTATTGGAGTTAACTTTCTCCTTCTGGCCACTTACCTTCCTACAAAACATGACATATTTACTATTTGAATATTCCCTTCTATGCCTTTTTTTTTTTAGAGAATTGTTGCCTCTTCTTTAGAATCAATTTATGTGAAAACAAATGAAAACATCGATTTATTGTCTTATGAATTAGATGATGTTATTATTATAAATTTTACTATTATTGACAAAATAAATTAAAATTTAAGTAATGTTATAATCAATGAAAACATGTCGAGTGGGAATTGCTTATGCAATAATGCTTCGAGTATCATATATGTTTAATTGTGAAATCCATTAAGGATTGAGTGTTGAAATAGAATTGAAATGACAATTATTATTCCCATTATTCTACACGGAACCTATTATTTATAAAACCCATGGGGCATATACTAGTTGGGTTGTGTGCGGTTTAGTCACATCATATTATAGATTCAAATGTCATGGAGAAGGGTTGAGGGTAGGAGCTAGCTCTCAAAAAATCCAAATTCGAGTGAGCCTCACATAATATTGGTGAGATCATCCTATACTTAGGAAAACTATTTTTCCATTCAACATTGAGCCTTAGGCTTAGCATAGCTTTGAAAGAAAAAATCTATGATTTCCCGAAGAATCCAAGATATATACTTTAGGATCTTTGATTATTAATATTTTGGCAAAATTGGAAAGAGGACATAGGGTATAGTCAATGTGGTAGGAAAGAAATATATTGACAATTAATATTGATATTGGATCATATATATTCATTAGTACATCCTATTTTGAATATACAAAATGTGTATGTAGTCATATCTAGAAAACGTTTTTGATATAATAAAAAAAGATTATATAATTGGGTAATAGGAATTTTTCCTACAAATGTTATTTGGTTGTGTATGTCATATATATTTTTAGCTTGGACAACTTTTGAAAACCTCTCTAGGTTGTACTTAAGTGTAAATCTATTGTTGTTGATTACAAAAGTTAATATTATAAAGACATTGGAAGCCCTCAAATAACCCTATTTCAATTAAAGAAACTTGGCAATTTGGTAGTTAAAATATAAAATATTGAACTTGGGAATTCCAAAGTGTTTTTAAAACCCTTAGTTAAATTGGTTGCAAATCTTGTTTTTATATAAAAAAATTGGATCGTTTCTAATCATTATCAATGAAATGTTAAAAAAAGAATTGAAATTTCCTTTTAAAATGCACAAATAAATATGAAAAAAAGGCATATTGTGTAATTATAACAATTAATATTTATGTAATTATAATCATTAATATTTGTAATTCCAAAAATATCTGTTCTAGTTAAAAATTATAAAACTAATCCAAACCATAACCCTCTGAAACTGCATGTTAACGAGATCTAACTATCTTAATTTCAATGCACAAATCCATCTTAAACAAATTTAACTATCTTCGGTCACAAATCCATCTTAGTATTAATCGTTAAGCCTTATTAACCTTTATTCTTTTACCTTTGTGATTCTCCACTGGCGCTTTACAGCAGTGGATGGATACTCAGCATCAAAAGCAGTGAAGTCGAAATGCCCTCGGCTGTTGCAATTGACGTCTTCTCTAGTGCAGTCTAACAATTGCTACACTGATAGGAAAAACAAGTCGCCTGTTTTGATATAGCGGAGGGCCTCTACAGCAGCTACGGCCGTAAACGCTCAACAACGTTCTGCAAGATATTAAAAATAAAAATATGTCAGCTATAACAGAAAAGAATAGTGTATCAAGAATATATCTGCTGGGTGGTCTTCTTGATACACAATATTCCTTTATGTTATATCTGATATATTGTTTAGTTTTGGTCTTGCAGATTGTTGTTGGCCATTTACAGCTGCAGTTGCTGTAGAGGGCATCCACTTTATCAAGACAAACAATTTGTTTAACCTTATCAGGCCAGCAATTGCTAGACTGCAATACAGAAAGCTATAATTGCAGTACCCGAGGGTATGTTAACACTATCTTGGAATATATATCAGGGCAACACCAGAGGTGTCTTCGGCTGCCACGGACGGTCTGATGACGTTGCCCACAAGGCTGGGAGGAACAGAAACAGGGCCGCCCTTGAAACACTAGCCATTACGAAAAAACAATAACTGGTCGATACAATTCACTGAAGTATGCCCAGAAATAATGTGAATTGGGGGAGAAATAATGTGAATTGGTGGAGAAGGGCATCATGTTATATAGTAACTTCGACTGAGTGTAAGGCCCATGGAATCGAGTGACATCATTAGTGGCTTATAACAAGCCAACTTACAGGTCATGATTCGTGGCGTATGCCTTACAGGCCATGATTCGTGAACAGAGAACATTAGGTTCACGCGCACATGAACATTCGCTGGAATTTGACCCGCCCATTGGTGAACAGCGAACATTTGGTTCACGCGCATTGATGAAATATTATTTAGGGTGGAGGTTGACCAGCGAAAATGAATTTTCTTCCATTAAAATATCAATATGGAATCAAGGGCGCGTCACTCCATGGCACAGGGCATCACGATCAACGATCATGTGTTCCGATTCTCATTTATTTTAATGAAAATGATTTTAGTGAGTAAAATCTTAGAAATAAATCTATTCCTTATACATATTAACAAACTAGATTTTGAGGACCACCATTTCATGTAGTGGGCTATAATTTATAAATTTTGGTGTTGAGGTCTTCTATATTGTGTAGATGCGAATTTTTGGTATATAGTTACTAATCACATGTGGTGGGGTGTGGTTGATGCATATTTGTGTGATGGGTGAAGGTTAATTTTGAGACGCTACCATTCAGGTTTTTGGTTTAATTAGATTCGATTTATGATAATTTATAGAGTGGTGTCGCTAGGGATAATAGTCGAGCCTTGGTTTATCGTGTTGTCCAAGTCTAATGAATGATCGAGTTTGTTGGAGAATTAAAAAATGAAGACATAAGTTGAGTAGAGGAAGCGATGTGGCTTGGGTGGAACACTCCCTATTGGAACTTTGCCACTCGATGACCAAGCCACCAGGCCCCAAAAGATATTTGTGGAATAATTGATTAGGGAAGGTTGCTCTACAAGTGAAACCAACCCAATGGAACTTCGCCACAAAACAAATGTGCCATGGGGTTCACAAAGGAAGTTAAATGGGATAACGAGCATCAAGGCAGTCTAGTGTGATGTGCTTCGGGATGGAACCCACTACGTCTTGACATTTAGGCATCAGGATTTTTGCTAGAGTAAGAAATGGGGACGCTAGTTGAACAGGTCTAACATGACATGGAACGGGTTTGGCCTTACCAGGTTATCAGGCTTCAGGACATTAGATTAGGGAAATCATGTGCTAGGGTAAGGGGAGCACAACTTGTGGAACACGATATGGTATCCCATGGGTTGGGGTGTCGCACCAAGCTTGCGGGCCTTCACGAAACTAGTTTAACCATAAAATCGCAACAGAAGAGTGGATCCGAGGGAGCCTAGTTCAATATGGCATGGACCAATGTGCTACACATTGACACGCAGGTCTTACACATCATTTAGTTCTTGTGCTAACATTTGAAAGTGTAGAGCGACCACACGTTTGATACAATGGAAACTTATGAACCCACAATTCTTGCATGGTGTACCCACATTGACACAAGAAAGGTCATTTGGGTTCCAATCAACACCCTAGTGATGACATGGTCTTTTTAACGCGTGACACTTCTAATGATCATAACTTTCAATTTGAAATTCAAATGAAGATAAAAATTATATTGCCTGAAAAATGTTGATGAGCTCAATGCAATGGGGGTGTCAGTTTTAAGTTCTGAAGACCCCATCTTCATCAAAAACAATAGAGATCAAGTTAAATGAGGTATCCTTCTGATAACCAAGGATCCTTAAGGGGGTGGGAGGTGGTTACAAATGATATGTGGTATAATTGTTAATGATAATTTATAATAAAGGCTTGACAATACTAAATTCTATGGAATTTCCTTAACTTGATTGAGTATTTCTTGACGTAAGGACAAATCATTCAATTAAAAATACTTGAATGATGTGCTACATTTTGTATTTAATAATTTTATGTTAAATAAAATTTAATTCTTATAAGTGATTCTCTATCTACAATTAACCTCCAACTTGTGTAGTAATATGAATTATAGTACTACTACATTCCATAACTTTCATATGAAATAGTGATACTCTATCTTATAACATGTATTTGGTGATTTTTAACATTACTAGTTTTACTAAATCCCCTTACATATACACTAACAATATAAAGTGGTAAAACATATATAGTTGATACTAAAACATAATCTCTAGAAGAATTGAAATTCCATTAGGAATAGATAAAAATGATGTTCTAGAAATATAACTATTGTTCACACCTCTTCATTGGTACCAATGGCCATGAGGAAAATTCACAACATAGCAAGAATAAATATATCCCCAAACATCTTGGTGAGTAGAGAATGTAATACTGGAAAGCTTCCAAATGTTTAAGTGAGAACTTGTTTTCTTTCAGTATTGAACATTCTATTCATCTCGATACAAGTCTATTTTTGAATACTTAATTAGACAAATAGTGTACAACCCTTATTAAAGTGCAACATATTACCTTTTCAAAGGTCATTATTTCATTTCCATGAAACTAGTTTATCCAAATTGAATGATCATGCATCACAAAGGAAAAGGTTTCGCTTAAACTATGTCAAAATTACCTCATGGCGAAAAAAAACCTTGCAATGATCACAAAATTGAATCACTAACTATAAAAAAAAATCAAACACTGTGAATTCTATGTTCACTTTCTATAAATAAATTTCCAAACCATATAAAATGTACATGACCAAAAATAATAACGATTTCATTGAATTACATTCGTTTGAATCCAAATAAAAATTCCATTTTTTAACTATATATGGTTTATCAGTATGGAAGAAATAACTTCACTGGTCACAAAACGTTTAATTGATTGCTCACTACCAAGTTTGACTTTAATAATCCATGAAAGTTTTGGAGATCCTTAACCCAAGTAGTAGGATTATAAGACACATACATGATTTATGGTGGTTGCATGAGAAAATGAATCAATCAAAATTATCTTCACTTTTCATCCACAAACAAGCTTCTCTCAATCGCATGGATGATCACTATAGGGAAAAAACTTTCATACTCAATTAGATATCGATAGTATGTGCTATCTTCTTTTTCAATAAGAAACTATGGCAACAATTCTCCTAGTGTTTCAATAAAGTATTAAGTTTCAAGTTTCACCCTATAACAGCAACAATTATCTCAATACAATACATACCTAGTAATGCATCTATGATCACAATTACCACTATGTATTTTTTCAACTAGCTATTATTAAAAATGTGATGTGGACGTATTGATAATGTGAGTGTAATGTTTGGAAATTAATTCAAGACAAAATCAAATTAATTTAAGGTACATAAATAGTCCCTTAACTTGTTACTTTTTCTTAAAAACAGTAGTGTGATATTTGGGAAGTATAATTTAGGGTACGTAAATAGTCCATTAACTTGTTACTTTTTTATTTGGGAAGTATAATTTAGGGGACGTAAATAGTCCATTAACTTGTTATTTTTTATTAAACGTGTAATAGTTGGACTATTTACAATTTTTCATCGAGATGTTGATTTGCTTAAATAGTCCATTAACTTGTTACTTTTTTATTAAACATGTAATCGTTGGACTATTTATAATTTTTCAACGGGGTGTTGATTTCCTTAGCTTTTAGCATTTTAATAATAATAATAATATTAATTTCTATTTATATTATTATTCCAGTTAGCATTAATAAGTAAAGTATTTCTTAACGTTCAATGCTTTTATTTTGTTCTTTGATTTAACATTAAAAATATCTATTTTAATGAATTAATATTATTTTAATGAATTAATACAAAACGTAAGCTTCAAAAGATGAATGGAAGAGTGTTACTTGTCATTGGTGAAGAAAAGGGGGTTGTTGGGCTGAAATGAATATATAATACCGATCGGTTGATTGTAGTATCTGTCCAATGTTGTATAGCTTAGATCCAATTCAACATTTATTACTGATAGTGTACTATAGTAATGAGCGTAGGACCAATTGGACATGCAATTTGAAACTAATTTATATTGTGAATAGGAATGAAATGATTTAGAAATTAAATGTTAATTTATTTTTTTTATACATGTTATTTTTAATCATTATTTTATGGATTTTAGTTTATAGAGCAAAGATAAGATAGTGGGAGGTTGTTTTCTTAAAGTATTTTGTGGTGTAAAGGCTATTTGTTTAAAACTTTGTGACAAAAAATGAGTTTGTGTGGCCAAGGTCCAATGGAATTTTCAAATAATTTTGATACATTATCTCATAACTCACATAACCTACATAAATAAATAAATAAAAACATAATTATTTTATGAATTTTAATAAACATTTTACAATCACGAAATCATTTTACTAAAATTAAAATTAAAATTATAAATAAAAATAAAAAAATAAAAAATTTGAAGTAAACATTAAAAAAATATTTGACATTAAATTATGAGTATTTAAATAAATTAAAAAACAAAATTTATATATTTTTTAAATATTTTAAAATTTTATAAAATGATTATATTTTTTCAATAGAAAAAATCAAACTTTTTATAAGCAATGTCACAAAAAGTTACATTGTAGATGCTGCAACATTCTATATGAAAGCATCACCTAAAAAAAAGGGTCGTAGACAAAATGTATCCCCTCCACTGAACAACAGAGAGCTCAGAACAAGGTCCCGTAGTTGCACAAGGGGTTCCCACAGATTGGGGAGTCCACAGGGCAGCCATAACCCAGCAAAACCATATACAACAAGAAATGAAGAAACCTTTATAGGGCCTCAAAAAATAGAAACACCCTACAAAGGAATCAAAGGGGCCTCTCAGGAGAGAAAGAAAACCCAAATATATGCCTATAAACAATAGTTGCATTGTAGAAAAACAAGAGCATATATAATTACATGTAAGAATGTCCAAAAAAATAATTTTTGTTGCAGATATATACAAAAACCTCTAGAAGATATATCCTCACTCGAGAAAATAAAAATACAGAGTATCAAGATATATAATAAGATCAGTGAGTTTTGGTGTTCGAGTTAGCATTAATGAGTTAATCAGAGCTGTGTTATAGATTTTCTACATGGAATGAGAGCAGGAAGTTTTGGGTGCACGAGTTTGGAAAGAATATCTGAAATTTTGGGTGAAATATTTTCGGAAACAAATAGCATATTTGGATTCCTTGCGAAAAAATACCCAAATTGAAAAAACAAATCGGTCGAATCGGAGCTCGAATGAGGGAGATATCATTGATTTAAAATTAGCTCTTTTGTTGGAAAATTTTGCGATGGTGGGACAATTGCAATGTGCGTGAGCCAAGAATCTACATGCACTGAGGTACAAGATGCATGCAAAGCTTTGAGGATCAAATAATATGTTAGTGACTTGTTGTTTGAGAGGGAGCATCTCAACATGCAGCGTGAGAAGCAGTCTCAGAAGGTTGTGGAGCAGCCACAACTGGAGATGCAGAACAATATTTATATATTTGAAGTAGATGGGATTTCTATGGGGCTTCCTACTATTGGGAAGTGCAATAAAGAAATGCAATTGAAGCTTGAGAGGGAGATGGATTTGCATGCAGGTAATAGTGAACCTCGGGATTTGGATCAGCCACAAGATGAGGATCATGGAGTGGGAGCAACCACTCATGCAGATAAATTTCGTGCCAGATGGGCAAAGGGAGTGCATGCAGCTATACCACCAGGTGAGAGGTGGGGTGACATGCATGAGTAATCCCAAGAGGAGATTTCTAGGTAGGATTCATGAGATGGTGTGGATCTCATGAATTTAACCTGGCTACGAGGTTCCCACGGCGTAGCAGTAGCATGATCAATTGGATTGATGCAGGCAGATCAAAGTGATAGTGTCGGATACAGGAGTGCAGATCAAAGTTGGCAGTAAGTGCAAAGCGCATGGGTGCAAGAGTTCAATAGCGCAGTGGTTCCTGATGACATGTGCAGTTGGTACTAGAAGAATTCAAAGACTTTGATTATAGATGCATCAGATTGATTGAGTTGTTTGGAGCCTATTTAGTTTCAAAGGAGTTGCAGAGCAGATGCATGGAGTTGCATGGCGCTTGTGAAGGTTGCAGGGCGAATGCATGGAGTTGCACGTCGCATGCAAAGACAGTCCTTTCTTGTTAAGAGGGAGTGTTGAAGATTGCAACAAGAAACAGTGAAGGAGGCATCCTGTAACATCATTCCTGATCCTAGTTGGAAAGTGATCACACAGGTGATTTTTGTCGCAAAGTCTATTTTTAGACTATGTCTACTTTTAGACATGTCGATCATATTCTATGAGTTGCGGGATGCTATTTGTGGATGGTTGGTCAAGTTAGAAAAATAGATGGACTTCTATTTTTAGACATATTGGGTGGAAAATATTTTTAGATTGCCAGTCTAAAAATAGATATGTCGAATATTATTAGCTCTTAATAATATTTGGACTATAAACATTATCTTATTCTCTTGGAGCACTTCAGTTAAGTGCATAGATGTGACACAGGAGATGACAGAAGGAATTACGCTATTCCTGAAGGTTATGTGGAGCTACTGCATGGATACTTCAGTTAGAACTCATGTGACAGAGTTTGGTGGAGTTGATTGAGGAAGTTAATGGAGTTGTGTTCAGTTTAACTAATGTAAACATAGTTGAGCTATTTGTATCTAGTTGAACTGATTGATACAATTAGTGAGAGTGGTGTGAATTAATTATTAATTAATTCACTAATTATAAACTCATTAATAAACTAAAGAATACATCAATTAACTTTAGTGCATGGACAGTTTCAGTGGAGACCAATGCAGAGATAGGTGAAAGGGCAAGTATGACTATCAGTTGTGACTATAAGTGATGCATGGTTTGCATCCAAAAATCAGTAGAGATGCCTATTAATACTGCGTGAGCAAGGCTGGGGTAATTTGAACTCATCAAGAGGCATTCTTTAGCAAGGATTGCGCAGTATAGGTAGGCTATCAAGTGGCAGAGATTGGAGCATGTGTTTTGCTAGATCTAGCTTGATTAGTGTGTAGAAAGTGGAGATTATAATGAGAGCTTGTGAGGAGCTTTGTATAATGATTTTTACATGATCTCTATGACATATATAATATACAGATAGTTGGGGGTTTTCATCTTTAAGCTTTCCCATTACATACTGTGTTCATATGTGTGAATTTTTATGGCTTTAATGTGTGCATGCAATTGATTTTATTTCCGCATGTAATGATCAATGGTAGAAGAGATTTTGTATTGTGCATGAAGTCAAATAGTGTGTGATCAGGAGAATCTTGGTGAATAATATATTAGTTATTCAAATTTCTACACAACCAGACATTCTTTTTCCTCTATGGTTGACACGCCCAAAGAAAGTTATAGGCCAAGTTTAGACATGTTGTTAGCCTCCTGGTTCCGCTCCCTATAGATATGTAATAAATAAATCAAATTGAAGTGAGTTTTAACAGCCTGTATTTCTTCGAGAATAGGAAGCAATAAAAATGTTAGACATCTCTGAGTGTTTTTAAACCAGTTTATAACATTCATTGAATGCCCAAAGATTTGAATCGACTCAATGCCCGGATAAATAAGCCAGCAGAGGAGTTTTAGCATTTGAAGCTCAGCAAAATTATTAGAACCATTCCCAAGACCAATTGCAATAGATAGTGTGATATGATGGTTCTTGTGTATGATCATCTCGGTGCCACATGTGCGCAGGGTCGTCGCCCCATAGAAATATGCCCAAGGAAATGAAGTACCAATGTGTTCCAGATCGACCCTCCACTGAGTGTTTTGAGTGCTCATGGGTGGAAGGGAAGAAAAGATGGCCACAAACTCAGCCACAATGTTTTCAGTTATGGGAGCTATTTCTTTAAAAATACATTTGTTCCGGGAAATCCTTATACCTCAAGAGACAATTAGATGTATGCTCCTATGGGACGAGTCAGTACAATATTCCCATGAGAAATTCCACGTCTCCCTACAACTATTCCCTCTCCATAAAGTAGTTGATTTGCAATGTAATCTTGTTTGGTTCCAAAATTTCCTAGTAAAAGGCAAGAAAGGAAATGGTGATCAGTGGTTTCAGTCTCCTTCTTGTGCATGGCACACCATCCCAGGCCATTTAGATATCACATTTGAAGGAAATCCGAGGTAGGGACATTTTTTCTGAGAATGCACCAGAAAAAGAGCTTTGATTTTTCTTGGCCAGCCAATTTCCATAAAGGCTTACACCACAACTCCACCAGACCATGTTCATGTAAGTGTGCATAACCATATTTAGGAGACTAGTGGCCCCATTTTGACATAATCCAATAGAGGGAGACATTCGAGTCTTTGATACGAGCACCAGAACGCTCCAATTCAGAGATGTAATCCCACCACTCCTATTACTAGTGGTCCTCGATACCCAACACATATGAATCTTTCCAAACTTGTGCCCACATCATAGTGTTCACCGTGTCACTGATCTAGTTCAATTTTTTTATACCACGAGCATTAAGGGCCTCTCTTCAACCCTTAGAGAGTGAGAATATGTTATTTGAGCACATACAAGGGTCCAAACCAATATGGCATCTCTCCCCATTTCCAATTTTCCAAGCCAAACCTTTCTC
The DNA here is from genome assembly GCA_034641835.2 of Pinus albicaulis. Classification (NCBI taxonomy): domain Eukaryota; kingdom Viridiplantae; phylum Streptophyta; class Pinopsida; order Pinales; family Pinaceae; genus Pinus; species Pinus albicaulis. The sequence continues at coordinate 1,448,362,958 of CM076580.1, forward strand.
CATTAAGCCTAGAGCCAAGAGGGTGGCCTTCCAAATAGAGGAAACCATGTAGAAATATTTCTTGGGTAACCAGATCTAGTCGTCGACCTGGATGGGGTAAATTTATTTCCTTTTCACCATGGAAGTCTAATTATTTGTTTCAGTGAGTAATCTCCATCCTGACTTGGCTGCCAAAAAAGAGGTAAAAGGATGGAGGTTTCTATGACTCATCCCCCCCACTCTTTAGGCTTTGCAATGTTATGCCAGGCTACCCAGGGGATAGTCATCATAGAATCTTTGCCAGACTAGAGAAATTACTGCATATACCTTTGATTTTTTTTAGGATTTCGACAGGAACCTAGGAACGTGCTATCCAATACACCGAAATTTCCATAAGAATAGATTTTATAAAACCCAAACTACTTGCCCTGGAAATCCACTTATGGCTCCAAATGTTAATCCTTTTTTCAATGTTAGAGACCAGCCACCATAAATCCTGCTTCTAGTAGGAGTCTAGTTTAAGGGAGAATCCCAAATATTTAATACTTGAACCAAAAGGGGATTGGATGAAAGGAAGGATATTTTGAGTCCAATCCATATCAGTCTATTGTATACCCTCATGGGTGAGAGTGGACTTTTGAAAATTTATATTCATACCAGTAGATTTCATAAAGAGGTCTAGAGAGTGCTTGAAGCATTGGATCTCCCTCAAGTTCCCATTGCAAAAAATAAGAATGTCATCAACGAAGAGGAGGTTTGATATAGATAGATTTGTAGTCACCTTGAGCCCCAAAAAATAACCATCCCTCTTAGCCTGATGTATCAATTAACTAAGGCTTTCAGTCGCCAGAACAAATAGTAAGGGGGGAGAGAGGAAACCCTTGTCTTAAGAAATGTTTTTTAAGAAAAAATGGGGAGGAATCCCCATTTATCATCACATAAAAGGAAACATTTGTGATACAACCCATAATCCAGTTGATGAGATCAATTTGGAATCCCATATGAGTAAGCAAGTGTCTAAGATAAAGCCAGTTGATCCTATCATATGCCTTGGAGAGATCAATCTTTATAATACTACATTTTTTCCTAGAAAGTTTAATATTGTGAAGAGTTTCCTATGCCACACCAATAGCTTCATGAATTCACCTGTCATCGAGGAAACCAAATTGTTCTTTAGAGATAGATTTAGATAAAATGGGCTTTAGCCTATTAGCAATAGTTTTGGAAATAACTTTGTATATACAATTGCATAGATAAATAGGCTTCAAATCCTCCAAAAGAGGAAGGAGAGTCCTTTTTTGGAATGAGAACCAAGAACATTGATTTAAGAGAATCATTTTTAAAGCCACTAGATCTTGATTCTTCCACCACATTTGTGATAGTGCCCCCCATCAAATCATAAAAATGTTGAAAGAATTAAACTGTCCAACCATATGGACATGGGATTTTCTCTTTTTGCATGGATTTGATGATATGTTCCACCTCTTTCTTCAGCATTGGAGCTAGAAGGAAATCATTTTCCTCCTCATCAGCAAATCTAGGGAAGAGTTGTTCCACCCAAATTATTTCCAGAATCGTGGCCCCCCTAATCATGATAGATATTCTTGAAGTAATTATTCCCCATGAGGGATAGGTCTTCAAACGATTTAGCCTTGTCACCCTCGAGGGAGTCAAGTTCCCAAATGGTGTTAGAATTATTCCAGCCCTTTGCGTAGTTGTGAAAAAAAATTGTATTCTCATCGCCCACTTGTAACCATATGACATGACTCTTCATGTTACACCATTTTTTGGTCATCTAACCTATTATCATTAGATGGACCCAAGTACACCATGTAAGACCAATTTTACCTTAAGTAAAATTGCTTTCACTATGTGAAATAACTTAGTAAAACACTTTTATTAAGTTGTTTATGGTCTAAATAGGAAACCCCAAAAGGAAATAATAAACAAATCTATATTTGTTTATATTTCCTCAAGGAATAATTAGTTAAGCAGCAATTTAATTATTATTCCTGGTCATATTTAACCCAAAACAAGGAAATCAATTAAATAAATCCTTATTTATTTGATTATTTCCTAGGAATAAGTTATTTAATCCTTATTTAAATAATATTCCTAGTTAAATTTGACTAAATCATTTATAAATAATTAAATAAATCATTATTTATTTAATTATATCTCCACCATTTCCTTAAAATAATAAATAAATCATTTATTTATTTATTATTTATAAATAATGGATTTGACCCAAGTCAAAAATCCTTTTCCCTCCAATAAATATAATAAAATATTCCTAAAAGGCAGTTCTAGAATTTGGTTAATAATATTTTATTCATGCACCAAGTCCTAGAATACCCTAATATTTTGTTATAAATAGAAGGGTTTTCCCATTCATTTGTCACCTTTCATTGTATGTTAGATCACTCTGGATCTATACTCTTGGTCTAACTTTGAGCCATTATCATTGTCACATTCTCCATTATTTGCTTTGTGAGCTCCCTTTGAGTTCTATGTTTCTCTAGGTTTTCTACACCAACAAGAGAGAAATTTTAGATCTGAAATGCTAAGGACTTTCAAGAACCCATCCCGTTGAGGAGAATTGGAAAAAACCTTCTTGTTTTCCTCTCAGGTTCCCCTTTTAATATAAAAATTCTTTCAAACATATTGTTCTTGTCTTATCTATTGGATGCATGGAGCAACATTTCATTTTAACTGTTTAATGTCTTTTTATCCATAGATCTGGATTTGTGTAGCTTTATTTGGATCAACTAACTACAGATTCAAAGATATTGGCAGCCAATTAATGTTAGGGATATTTTTTACGCATAGCTAAAGTGATCTTTTTCCAACAAAATATTCATACTAACAATTGGCAACTCCACATAGGTTTTCTTTTGCGACCGCTGTCGTTTTATATATTCCTACATATCCAGCTATTTCAGACGCTGGGGTTTCTCTTCAGTTTTTTTTCCCTATTTTTATGGTGTTTTTCACCTCAAAAACCCTCAAACATTCAAATTTTTAACTTCCGTGTGTTTCAGGCCTTATTGCACAGGTGACAGACATCAGCCGCAACTGAGACGACAACTTTTTCTAAAATCTGCCGTCGAGAGACCCAGATTTGCAGGTCGCACTTATTGGCTCAAAACTTGTGACCTAGCTTGGAGGATGCACTTTTCTGCCCTAAAACTATGGCCTAGACTGAAACAAGTCAGAACCTCTGACCTGCACTTTTTTCTGCACTTTTCCAGCAATTTTTCTGTGTTTGTCTGAAGCTTTTGTTAGGGCTTTCCAGCCTTTGTCTCCGCTCGTTTAGACCTATTTCTGATCTGTTTTACTCAACTAAGTGGGAATCTCACCCCCTAGGGCTTTAGTACCCTCCACTTTTTGTGGAAGAGTTTTAGCTTTTTCAGACGTCTGAATTTCCAGAGTTTCAGCCTTCTTCTTTTCAGATCTGATACCTCATTTTCATATCCCTTTAGATCAGCTCTTCTCCCTTTCAAATCACCTCAAATATTTTTTTCTGGGTTCACCTGTAGGGTCACCTCCTTGTCCCTTTTACCTTTAGCTGATTTCCCCCTATGTTGTAGTAACCTTTCCTCTGCCTCTTTGTTGCTTTCTGCACCTCTTATCAACAGATTTCTCCTTTAGATCCCTGTCCCTCCCGACCTTAGATCTATTGGCCTATTTTTAAGTGTGTTTTGATTAGATTTTCTCCCTCTTTTATACTAGTTTTGAGAGACCCACCTTCTTGGGTTAGATCGATGCATTGTTAGCTGTTAATTTTCTGTTATTTTAGCCTTATTTACTGTTCTCTGCAAATTTATTTTCAGTTATGCAACACACTTTTTCTTTTACTCTCAAAACGTCTGGGTTTAAAAATTAAAATTAACACACGCCACACACTGACCCTAAGTGAAGAAGAGCCTGGTTAACACCGCCTGGAAAAGAATTTAAAATCAATTGACACTGCACATCTATGCCCTTGTTTCGACATTGACCACACTTTATTCTGCACCTCCCTGCCTTTGTCAATTTTTCTTCTTCCCGTCATCATTACACCTCCAAGGCATTTATTGATCTGAAATGTGTGAACAAAATATTTCTTATACAAAGATAGACAGTAGGGGCTTTTACTGGTTATTTCACCTTTACTAGAAAGGATGAAACCAGAAGCTTCTGGCCCTCTTAATGGCTCTGCCTAAATAAATATGAAGTAAACACTAAATTGATCTGCCAATGAAAGTATTTTTTTATGTTTACAAAGTATTAATTAACCAAATTTTATGTGTGAATAGGAAATTTCAAGTATTCTGCAATGGAATTAATGTGGTTTGAAGTGAAACAAATGATTTTTGATCACTGTATAAGTCTCATTATGAAAAGTGGACTTATTAAAAATTATTTTTTAATGTAGTAAACTATGGAAAATAGTAGTAAAAATGCACAGCATAATAGTAAGCATTTTTTAAAGCATTTCACCCCTCTCTTGGGCTACCTCTGTTGGGTCCAAAAGCCACCAAATAGGCTTTTCCCTCTTTTATTAATGCTAAAAATAAGTATTAGACCATGAAGAAAGCCTCAAAAGGCTAAAATAGCTGCAAATTCAGAAACATAGTGCTGGAAATAGTAAAAATTGACTATTCATTCACCTCAAACTGATGAATATAGTCCAAAACAACTAATCATTCACCTAGCCCTAATGGCTCCACAAGAAAATTCGCTGATAAAATCACTGAAAGCGTGCCCTGATGGCTTTGCAACCTATTCCAATAGCTTCAGAATGCTTCAATACCCCAAGACAAAAAAAAAATCATCCTAATTGGACTTTCCTAGCCAAAGTTATGACTGAAACTGATTTTGCCCAGTTAGGGCTAGGAAAGCTCCACCAAATGTGGAGAACTGCCAGATAGGTCCGAAAAATTAGGGGTGGCGCTAAATTTTTGGAGCCTCCGCCATTTTTACAGCCAGTAATTGGTGCTAAGGAGATAAGGCCACAGGGTTCATATGACCGCACCCTGTCGGCCATATGGTTGCTAACTAGAGTTATATGCGGAAGTTTATTAAAGTCGCACCATAATATATTTAACCATATATTTAATGGAACTCTGCTCCATATGCCCATTCATTTAAAATTTGTTGCGCACCAACAGATTAAACCTTTGGTTCCCGAGCCTGGGTTCTATGATGAGGGCGCTGGCCCCCTTTCGGGCCCCACCCAAACTTAAACCAAAGTTTAAATAAAAGATCAAGACCATAGTTAAAAAGAACCAACTGTGGCCCATTGGTCGGGCCGCCCGTTTGCTTCCGCCCCGACCCAGGGTCGAACCCTGCCGCAAACACCAAATTTTGACATGCCATTTCATTTGAATCTTGGGGCCACGTGGCGGCCTCCAGGCTGGCCACGTGGCGCCCTCTGATTGGCTGTCTTCGAAATATTACGCCGAATGTTCTATGGAATATTCCACAAAATATTCCTAGAATATTCTATGGAATATTCTCTTTTAAAAAAAAAATTGTAAAGTCAATTTTCGCCATTTTTTTACTGAAATTGGCAAACTTCAAAGCTGAATAACTTTCTCATACAACGTCGTTTTTCAGTGCCGTTCACGTCTACATGATCATTTTTCCGAGCTATTTCTATTAATTCTAGTTTTGACCAATTCTGAGCAACTAATGTTTTGAGAATTTTTCCATTAAGGACTTGATCTCGTGATCACACCTCCCAAATGGGAATCTTTTGGACCCCAAAAGCTCTCTGATTACTGAAAATGATGTTGTGGAGACTGATTCTCCACTCTTTTACCCTTGAATAACTAAAATCCACCCAATTTCATCAAATGGAGCTTTTGAGAAAATGATAAACTATCTCTGGAATCAACTGATCGACCATTGCTAAGATTGACTGAGTCATGATGCAAATGATTAAAATTTGTAGAACAAGAATTGTAATCTGCAGAAAAAGAACTTTCTCTACACTGATCAAACTTCCCAGAAGACTTAAAATAACTTTCACCTTGCAAATTGTTCCCATGGGGAATTCGACCATTCTGAAACCAACTTTGTCCCATGCTGAATTATCTGTCCTCCTTGCTTGCACTGCTTTGCTTTGACACTTCATTCACTACATTGGATGACCCAAAAGGTAATTTGTGCAACATAACATCATCTTCTTTCAAATACAAACTGTTCTCAAACTGAGACATGTTATTAGCAACATCATAAAAAGGTGAATGCTCAAAATATGGTCGTTTCAACATTAACAAAGTTATACTTTGACTTGCATTAACCAGTCTTTTCAATTGACTTGCATGGAGTAAAGAAGATTCCAGCTTCTTCTTGTGAGCTCTCACAATGTAATCTTTACCATATTTGAACAAGTGACACTTGTTTTCATGGCGATGAAAGATGGCCTTACTGTCAAATAAGTAAGGACTTCCCAAAACAATACCTGAGATATCAAGTGGCACCACATCAAGTTCCACTGTGTCAATAAAGTGTACAGTTATTGCAAAGTGTAATATGCACTTTCTTGAGACTTGCAAATTGGCATCCTTGCATATCCACCCAAGTGGATAAGGCTTCGGATGTGGAATGGTCTCAATTTTAAGCTGCTTGACCAAGTCTTCAGATATAAGATTCGCTTGTGACCCACTATCAAACAGTGTGTCAATTTTGGTATGTTTTGAAATTACCCTCACATGGAAGAGCTCTATCCTCCTCTTTTCTTCATGAGTATCTTTGTGAGAATTCAAAGAGCTAGAACTGGGAATTGTGTCTTGCACCACTTCTTTCCCTTTAATATTCTTTAAAACCATGGCTATGCTTTTTGTCTCATCTCCTGAGTCTGACCCAAAGTCTTGCTCAACTGTTGCTACAATCTTCTCCTTTTCTTTGGTCTTGTTTTTATTCTTGTATTTTTCTGGTTTCAGTTCAGGATGAAGCTTCCAAAAATTATCTTCATCATGACTTGTCTTTGAACAGTTCTTGAAAAATAACTTTCCTTTGTATTTTCTTGAATTTGCAACTCTTTTCTTTCCTTTGTTTTTGAAATTACTATGCTAATCAAAAGTATTCTTTCGTCTAGATTCTAAATGTGTATCCTGCACACAGACTTCATCTAAGCTAGTAGGATTGAAAATTAAGATAGTACATTGAAGGTAATTGTGAAAACCTCCTATGTATTTCAACAAGGTGTCTTGACTTTGTAAGTCTACCCCAAGTAGAAGTCCTCTCCTTCTAAACTCTTGGGTATAATCTTGCACATTTTGACCCTTAAGTTGCCTAAAATTTTGCCAATTCATGATTGCTTTCTGAATATGAGCAAGAGGATAAAACTGTTTCTTAATAGCAGTAATAAAATCATTCCAAGTTAGAGTTATCTTACCATGCTTTTTAATTGCCTCCCTGGTATTGGCTTCCCACCAAACCAAAGCTGCTCCATCCATTCTCAATGAGGCTAATTGGATTTTTGTGTCATCATCATGAAAATTATAAATTATTAGATAGACTTCCAGCTGTCTAATCCAGTTATCCAATTTTTCTTCATTAACATCACCATTAAACATCGGCAACTCAAACTTTACATCAAGCTTTAACAAAGGATTTTTAAGAGATGTTTTTGTTTTGTGTGACTGATTAATAGAAGTTGAAGAGGATGATGTGGAGGAAGAGGATGACGATGGAGATGGTGGATCACCATTTCCTCCATTCCCTTTCTTAGACTCATCCTTGCCTTTCTTCCCTCCTAAAGAATCTCCTTCTTCTCTTTGGTTTCTAGACCCTTCTCCAGCAATCCTATCATTTCTCTCCTGGTATAGGATCCTAACTATCTCAGTCATGTCCAAAAAGCTTTTCTAAAGACTCTTTCTTCTTCCTTGGGATCCATTTCCTCGTGTACTTCTCATTCTCTGGAAGACATGTTTGTGACTGATTCTAAGGCTAATGAGGATGAAATGGAAGGGGGAGATAATGGCACCCTAACCCTCCTTGGTTGAGGATTATCTTGTTCTCTAACCAATTGACCTTCCCCTCTTTTCAATTTCAGCCTAGTAAGCATGAAATTTTGTAGAATAACACAATCTTCTTGCCCAAATTTCACAAAATCTTAAGAAAAACCTAGAGCTCTGATACCAATCTGATCTGAAATGTGTGAAAAAAATATTTCTTATACAGAGAGAGTAGGGGCTTTTACTGGTTATTTCACCTTTACTAGAAAGGATGAAACCAGAAGCTTTTGGCCCTCTTACTGGCTCTGCCTAAGGAAATATGAAGTAAACACTAAATCGATCTGCCTATGAAAGTATTTGTTTATGTTTGCAAAGTATTCATTAACCAAATTTTATGTGTGAATAAGCAAGTTCAAGTATTCTGCAATGGAAGTAATGTGGTTTGAAGTGAAACAAATGAGTTTTGATCACTGTATAAGTCTCATTGTGAAAAGTGGACTTATTAAAAATTATTGTTTAATGTAGTAAACTATGGAAAATAGTAGCAAAAATGAATAGCATAATAGTAAGCATTTGTTTAATCAGTTCACCCCTCTCTTGGGCTACCTCTGCTGGGTCCAAAAGCCTCCAAATAGGCTTTTCCATATTTTAATGCTCACAATAAGTATTACAACATGAAGAAAGCCTCAAAGGGCTAAAATAGCTGCAAATTCAGAAACAGAGTGCTGGAAACAGTAAAAAATGACTATTCATTCACCTCAAACTGATGAATATAGTCCAAAACAGCTAATCATTCACCTAGCCCTGATGGCTCCACAAGTAATTCCGCTGATAAATTCACTGACAGATTGCCCTAATGGCTTTGAAACCTATTCCAACAGCTTCAAAATGCTTCAATACCCCTAGAACAAAAAAAAATTCATCCCAATTGGACTTCCCTAGCCAAAGTTATGACTGAAACTGATTTTTCCCAGTTAGGGCTAGGAAAGCTCCACCAAATGTGGAGAACTGCCAAATAGGTCCGAAAAATTAGGGGCAGCGCTAAATTTTTGGAGCCTCTGTCGTTTTTACTGCCAGTAATTGGTTCTAAGGAGATAAGGCCACGGGGGTCATATGACTGCGCCCGTCAGCCATATGGTTGCTAACTGGAGTTATATGCGGAAGTTTATTAAAGTTGCACCATAACATATAACCATATATTTATTGGAACAACACTCCATATGCCCATTCGTTTAAAATTTTGTGCGTGCCAACAGATTAAACCTTTTGTTCTCAGGCCTGGGTTCTATGATGAGGGGGTTGGCCCCCTTTCGGGCCTCGCCCAAACTTAAACCAAAGTTTAAATAAAAGATCAAGACCATAGTTAAAAATAAACAGTTGTGGCCAATTGGTCGGGCTGCCCGTTTGCTTCTGCCTCGACCCGGGGTCGAACCCTGCCGCGAACACCAAATTTTGATATGCCATTTCATTTAAATCTTGGGTCCACATGGCAGCTTCTGGGCTGGCCACGTGGCGCCCTCTGATTGGCTGCCTTCGGAATATTCTATAGAATATTCTATGGAATATTCTCTTTTTAATAAAAAATTTTGTAAAGTCAATTTTGGCCATTTTTTTTACTGAAATTGGAAAACTTCAAAGCTGAATAAATTTCTCATACAGTGTCGGTTTTCAGTGCCGTTCATGTCTACAGGATTGTTTTTCCAAGCTCTTTCCAGTCATTCTAGTTTGGACCAATTCTGAGAAAATAATTTTTTGAGCATTTTTTCATTAAGGACTTTATCTCCTGATCATTTATCCTGGAGACTTCTTGGCCTTCACCCTCAGTTTTCAATTGGTCGACTTACTCCTTCCCATCATCTTCGAGTTAGTCCTCCCCCGAGTCCACACTCTGACTCTTCTTCTCATTCTTCGGGTTCTCCCCCTGTTACCTTCACCATGCCTAGTTTAGGGCCTAACGTTAGCAGTAACCTCGGTCCTACTGCTCAGTCTGTTACTAGCGGGACCACCATGGGAACTACCTCGACTGTCCCTTTTCTCCCTTATATGGCTAGTTTCAGTCTCCCCAATTTCAATCAGTTGATCAATGATCCTATCGGCCATGATGTTAGTTGGCCTGCCATGCCAGCCAAGCTCCCCTCCAACATTCCCAAGTTCGAAGGCCTTTCTAGCAAAGATCCCTCCAGCCATATCCGATCTTTCCACATGTGGTGTTCCTCCAATTCCATTACTGAATATTCCATCCGTCTTAGATTGTTCGAATGCACGCTTACAGGCGAAGCTTCTAAATGGTATGTTGATCAGACTGCCTCTTCCCATACCACCTTTGTGACCATTGCCCAAGCCTTCTTATCTTGTTTCCCGATCCCTCTCTGATACGACACTGGTACTGAACTCTTGACTAATTTCCATCAATCATCTTCAACCCGCCTTTTTTCTCATGTCTAGGAATGGCGGAGAAGAAGGAGCTTATGTCGAGCTCCCACCTTTGAAGATCGGGTATATATGGACTGGTTCCTTCGCTCTCTCTTACCTACCATCGGCAAATATGTTGCATCCCAGTTCCCTCAAACCGAAGAAGCTGCCATCCAAATAGGCTTGAAATATGACCTCATCTATGCTCAATCTGGTTATGTTTATACTGTCCTTCCTGACCTCCCTAAACCCGGTGGCGCTAACGCCCCGGGGGCATCTCACCCTACTGACGGTATCATTGGAGCTATTTCACATACCTACCCTCAACCTCCTATGGGCCATGGTTTCCCTCCGGGAGGGGCCAGCACCTCTAGCACTTTCCCCCCTCCAGGTAGCATGTATCCAAGATACGGTACGCCTGCTCCTTTTTCCCACCCTCCTGCTTACCTCAATGTTGCCCATCCTTACCCTTATCCTTACCCACAACCTGGTGTCCCAGCTCCTCCAGCATTTGGACCTCGACCTCCCTTGCCTTCTCAACCCCCACGACAGCAACTACTACCCCCTCCAGGGCAAGTATTTTCACAACAGGGCACAAAAAATCCTCCTTCTTCTCAAAGAAAGAGGAAAGGCAATAAAAATCAATCTGCCCCTGGTAATTGTGGATCCAATCCTTCAAGTTTTGATTCTAACACTGCTAACCAGTAACCGGGCTCTCAGCCCAAGCTAGAAAGGCCTCTTCACACCAATAAGCCTTGTTTGTGTTGCAGTGTTTATGGTCATTACACTCATGATTGTCCCCTATTGCCACAGATGCGACAGATGTGGGAGTCTCAAGATACATTGCGGGGACAACATACCTCCCCTAATGTTCCCCGCAATGTGGCTACTTCTCAACCAGTCGTGTTTACCGATCCTTTCCCTCAACAAGGATTCGTGGCTACCCAACCACTTGATGCCCCGGTAACCACTCAAACTTCCCCTTCTGGTTCCTCCGATTACCAGATTCTCATGATGACTTCTGACCAACCTCTCACTGCCGACCTTAACCTTCAAAATCAGTCTCGTTAGTACCCCACACCTCCCGCTCCGTCTTCCGCTTAGTCACCAAAGCCTCTTTCGATATCCAATGGTCCTTTATAGATCCCTCAACCCAAAGTTTAGGTCCCTATCAAGGTTCCTAAGGGCCCATTACGCCGAAATGCTGCTTCCGATCGAGTTGCTCATTCGTATAGCATAGTAGATGATTTGGTGCAGTCTCTTGCTGCCATTTCAACATTGGAAATCCTCTAGTCGTGTCCTTCTCAACGGAAGGCTATACTATCCGCCATGGGCATTATAGATCCTACTGATTACCAATTGATTATTTTCGACGCACATCAGTCAGATCATCCTCCCCTTCCTGCTTCCATCGCTTTCCAAATCCCAGTCAAAATTTGAAATGCTAATGTGTCTCGATGTATTATTGATGAGGGGGCATATACATGTGTCATATCTGCTTCGGTTTGGAAACAACTCGGATCTCCTGAGCTAGATCCTTCCACAATCACCCTTCGTGCATGGGATGGCCACGCCTCCCAACCCATTGGAATTTTCCGTAATTGTCCTATCACCCTTGCGGGCAAGACTGTTTTTGTTGACATTGAAGTCATCGATGCCCCTCTTGACTATAAGATTCTTTTGGGGCGTAGCTACACCTATGCCATGTTTTCTGTCCCATCTACGGTACACTGCAAGATGTTTTTCCCTCATAATGGAAAGATAGTCACCATCGACCAGTTGACATATCATGAGCCAAAAACTCAGACTTCCCCTGAGTTGACCATCTCTTCTGTAGCCAATAAGCAAACCGTCGATTCCTTGACCAGTGTTTCCCTCGGCGTCTACAAAGACACCTCCTTTCTTGGAACCTTCCTTGGTATTCCTCCTCCTCCTATCTCTGATCCCAGCTTAGAGAATGTTTGCATGATGCAATCATCTCCGCCTGACCTTAAGCAGCCCGCTTCGGCTAGTCAGCAACCTCAACCTTGCCCACCACAACACGCTCCTAGCCCTTCACCTTAGCTGGCCAAACCTCTTCTCCCTCGACCTTCCCATCTAGATAATACTCATGAGCTTCCCTACCCTCCTGGGTCGGTTCCCCTAGGTCTCAACCATATGGGAGTCGTCCCTCCTGGCCATTAACCTGCCAGTCAGATACCTTTCCTTTCTCCCCCTCCTAGATTTTATTCAGTCCCCATCATGGCAACCCTTTCTCTACCTAATTTGACACTGGGAATACCTGTCTGGTACCTTACTCCCCCAGCTGAGACCCCACAAGGTCAGCCCAAACCATACCTTGCTTTGACACCGGTTCAACCGATTCCCTTAGCTTCTTCCGTTGCTATAGTGCCACCAATACCTCAACAAGACCCTTCTCCTGTTGTGATAGCTACCGACAAGAAAGGAAAAGCTCGCAAAGGGGCATCCAAAGACAAGGCTACCTCAACTAACCCTACCCCTCCTCCACCCGCCAAGCCTTGTGCCTTGTGTGATGGTGTCGGTCATGCCACCCACACTTGTCCCAAGTTTCCCCGCATAAAACCCATGGTTAAAGTCGCATTCCCTGAGTCTACGGTCCCTAAATCCTCTGTTTCTTCCTCGTCCACAGCCAAGAACCCAAAGACTCTTTGCACCAACAAACCCGGTGCTATATGTGGTGTATGTGGCCATTATTATCACCATTTTCCTCACCTCACACATTACCGCACCTCTTTAGAGGTCATTTGCAAGTACGAGGTTGAACAAAATCAATCCGCCTCTCACATCCTTCAGCATTATGCGTCAGGGCAACTCGAGGATACCCATGCTACCATTTACATCCCCCCCCCCTGATGTTGAGATGATGAAACCTGTTGCCCCCCTCCTATACCTATCATCATCTGTGCGACCCTCGGACCACATTCCCTCTGAATCCACTCCGTCTATTTTTCTTGATTCCCCTTCAACAACATTCTTGGGCTCCACATCCTTTGACCATATTTTTACTTGTTCTTCTGTCATCCCCCATGACATTCCGTATGTGCACCTCTCTTCCCATGCTGATGATTTCGGTAGTTTTGCAGCATCATGTGGTTTCTTTAACCTTTTCCTTCCCACACATAACTAGGATGATACCATCCGTATCTATGATGTTCTTCGCAGAATGAGCTCCAGCTATTCCTCACATATCCCTCATACATCACCCTCTAGTCCATCTATGATTCATAGCCATCCTACCGAGACTACTCCCTCCCATAATTGTTATTCGATGTCTACCCTGCACTCACGCTACCATCATTATTCTTCCTCCTCCCTTTTCTTGTCTTGTAACACTATTTTGCGGGACCTCCCATCCACACATTATATTGGTTATGCTGATGGGGCAAGTCGCTATTCTTGGAATCTCGCCTCGGCAGCTTGGGCCATATTTACCCACTCACATACCCTCATTCTTTCTAACGGGGTCTGCATTGGTAATGCCACCAATAATTAGGATGAATATGATGCAGTACGTGGCCTTTTAGCCGATGCCCTTTCTCATCGCATCCTCCATCTTCATGTTCACTTAGATTCCCTGCTTCTTGTCTTAGAACTCAATGGTGTCTATCGTGTGCATAACCCTATCCTGTTTAGACGATATTTACATGTGAAACTTTTGATACGTGAATTTAGATTCATTACTTTCAACCATGTACCTAGAACAAAAAATCAGTACGTAGATAACATTGCAAACCATGTTCTAGACTAGCATTTATCACACACAAGACCATAACATTTCAAATCATCAACACAATACATATGCATAATACATATCATACAACATGGTTTTAGATTCCATCTACTCTGACACATATGACATGCCCATAGCATTTTACAAAAAACAAAACTCAAAACTGGGAGGCACCACTTTCCCCTACATACACACTAGGGTGCACCACCTGCCCTACATCTAATCACTCTCTGGACGATCCCGAGCCAATGGCTCTGCTCCCACAGCTGGTAAATCATGCACAGTCTGATCAGCCATCGCCATGCGCAACATGACACCTCACCATTCCTAGGGTAGCCCAATACATAGATCGACGTACTGGTCGTCTAAGTCTTGCCAACCCCACTCCGAAACACCAGTCAGCATCCCCTCACATCTACAAAGAATGTCCTCCATAGGAGCAACCATATCCTCATTCTGTGACGCTGTCGATCCACTCACACCTGTAGTTCCTGCTACTGCGGGTCGTCCCATATATCCGGCCAGTTTCACCAGAGCTATATCTGCATACCAAAAATATAAGGATCAGTACCATAAATACTATTCAGAAACTTTAACATGCATGTAAAATATTAGTTACTTTTCACTTACCATCGGGCCCCCATACTCGACCAGGCGGAAGCGGCAAGTCCGGATCTCCCCAATAACTCATCCCACTATAGGGATAGTCGTCTATGTACAATGGCATCTGATCCCAATGGGCAAAGAACTATGGTCGGAATACTTGTTTGACCGCCCCTCCTCCTCCTCTGCACAGTATTCGCCCCCACCAATGCATCCTGGGGTCTCTCGGGCCCCCATCAAGGTAGCTGTACACGAGGTCGCGAGGTCGGGATCTTCTTAAAAAATAAGGAGCACAATAAAATCCCATAAGCACAATCATGGTTCACTTACTGCTTGCACAACGAAAACTATCGTTTCAATGACACCAACATCATCTGGGCCCATCCATAGTAGGACCCACTCAACACACTTTCTACAATGATCATCTTCCCTCTAGTGATGTGATGGAGTGCTTAGCTACCCAAGATCCGCAACACTTTTTTTGCCACTACACGGGTCTCTAACCACTCTAGATCCCCAATTGATATATGAGTCCCTTTGACTCAGAGGCCTGGTCGACAATGTCGCTCTACAAACTCCACAATGTTATGCCACTGCGGTAACACTAGCTATGTATTTCCCACCATCCCTAATGGTGGGAGACTAGTCAGGAAATACAAATCTTGGACTGTCAGCTCAATCCTGTGCCCCTGCACTATAAAGGCCTCATGATCTGGATCCCAATAACTGATAATCCGGGCCAAGAAGGGCTCCCCAACTCTCATCAAAGGGTTCTCCACAAATTTTAGAACCCTAAACCTGGCCAATGCACGACGGAAACCCTGATCTTCTTGGATCTCTGCCTGTAATGTACCTAGGTCTCTCTCTCTCCACTTGATCCATATTTCTGCCATCTCTGCACAACAACATCATATTTGTCATTATAGATAGGAAAAACTGCATTCAATTATACAAAACCTGACTCTCTGCCCACAACAGCACTGCAATCACCTTCACCTGACAAGTTGCACCTTTTGGCCAAATCTTGGGACGGGTTGCACTTTTTAGGCCAAAACCTGCTTCCCAGGTCGCATTTTTTTGCCCAAAATGTGCAACCCAACCGTGAAGATGAGGGAGGGGTTGTTCCAGAGATTTGGGACACTAATCTTAACTTTTAATCCATCAAAAACAAAGAGTAGGGTTAGGTCTCTTACCTGCAACTAGCGGATCTCAATTCCAACGGTCGGTTTGTCCACTACGATCACTGCAAGATTTAGGGCCTCCTCTTCTCTCTACATTCACCACAGCTACACAAGCAAATGAATGCATTTGGAGGGAAAATGCCTTATTAGAAGAAAAACACCTGATTTTTCTTTCACCTGCTGCAACCAAACTGTAGCCCCGTTTGACACACCATCTGTACCGTTGGAAAGCTCTCACTGAGCACTCAAATGGGTGTCCGTTATTTTTTCGTGATTTTATACTTCACCAGGACACATTTTTCCCACGAAGGCCCGGTAGGACCCGTTAGGGGGCATTTTTCACTTATAACACCTATATTTGCGACACCACTTTGCCTCCATACTTGTCCTTGTTCGTGTTGATTTTTGTCATGAGCTACCCTCTTGTACTCATGTTTTTATGGTCCCCCATTGGACCTTCACTGTGTGGCAGCACCATTGTGTCACCCTTGTTTAGGGCATCTGAGTTGAGTCATCATTCCATTCATGGAGTCTATCCTGAGTCTCATCATACCCTTCTATAGTCCTCCATCCTTCATTTCCCGGTCCCTCTCTCATGTCGCACATGATGGCATTCAGTCCAACTATCCCCTATCCATCCTGATCTTGTGTCAGTTGCTACCAAGTCATCCATGCCCTTTATGCTCTAACAAGGGAATTCGTCCATCCGCTACTTAGTATCCCCCATTTCATCATCATCATTAGTGTCAGTCTGTCAATCGCTCTGTTATTTTCTCTCATGCCTTGGTTTAGAATCCCTTATTTCCTCACCTATGGTGGACCTCGTTTTGTCGACATCAGCTCATACACTCTAGAAGATAGGTCCAAAGGGTGGTGTACCTTGGTTCTAGCTCCTACACTTGTTAGGTGCCTCCGATCAGGCAAAGGGATTTCTCATTACCATTTGACTTGATTGTTTCTCAGATCTAGCTCCTTTAAGCATGATCAAGATCTGTATACTTGATGGTCCAGTGATGCAGCAGCAGCTATTGCTGATTCCTGGGTGTGTGTGAGATGTCTCAACCCTCATGAGGGGGTGGCCCTGCAGGTAGCCCCCCACATACCCGGATGAACTCTTCATTACAGCCTTTGATGCAGTTCCATATATTTGATGATGCTAGCCTTAGCCGCTTATAGAACCTCTTTTATTCGCATGTATCATTCATATTTTACGAGCCCTTCCCCATTTATAAGGGGCATTTGGGTTGTATTTGTATCTCATGTACTCAGATATTATTGTATAAGTCCCGGCACTTCACACATATGTATTCATTATTCTAGATTTTATCCGTTTCTGTTTATAGAAAGACAAATTATAGTCTGCTTTTGTTTACTGGACACACTATTATTTTGTACTTTGTCTCGGCGGGCATAGGTATGCCTCCCCCGCCGCCTTTAGCACATGTACCCTCTCATAAAAAGAGACTTGTTGCACCTGTAAGTCTCGTCTCCTCAGGGTCTAGTTCTTCAGCACATTAGTCTACCTCACATTTCTCTCTCTGACTTCCCTTTTGATGTCTGGTGATTGAGTTCTTACAAGGTACTTCGGTCATACGATTTTCTCCTAACACTCGCACGCTGGGGGGCAATCTGTTACACCATTTTTTGGTCATCTAACCTATTATCATTAGATGGACCCAAGTACACCATGTAAGACCAATTTTACTCCAAGTAAAATTGCTTTCACTATGAAAATAACTTAGTAAATCACTTTTATTAAGTTGTTTATATCTGTAATAGGAAACCTAAAAGGAAATAATAAAAATCTATATTTCTTTATGTTTCATGAATAATAGTTAAACATCAATTCTGAACATATCTTCGGTCATATTTAACCCAAAACAAGAATCAATTAAGTAACCTTATTTATTTGATTTATTTTCTTCTGTAATTAAGTTATTAACTTTATTTAGCAGTCATTCCTAGTTAAATTTGACTAAATCATTTATAAATAATTAAATAAATCATTATTTATTTAATTATATTTCCACTATTTCCTTAAAATAATAAATAAATCATTTATTTATTTATTATTTATAAATAAAAGATTTGACCCAAGTCAAAAATCCTTTTCCTTCCAATAAATATAATAAAATATTTCTAAAAGGCGGTTCTAGAATTTGGTTAATAATATTTTATTCATGCACCAAGTCCTAGAATACCCTAATATTTTGTTATAAATAAAAGGGTTTTCCCATTCATTTGTCACCTTTCATTGTATGTTAGATCACTTTGGATCTATACTCTTGGTCTGACTTTGAACCATTATCATTGTCACATTCTCCATTATTTGCTTTGTGAGTTCCCTTTGAGTTCTATGTTTGTCTGGGTTTTCTACACCAACAAGAGAGAGAAATTTGAGATTTGAAATGCTGAGGACTTTCAAGAAACCATCCCATTGAGGAGAATTGGAAACACCTTTCTTGTTTTCCTCTCAAGTGCCCCTTTTAATATAAAAATTCTTTCAAACATATTCTTCTGGTCTTATCTATTGGATTCATGGAGCAACATTTCATTTTTACTGCTTAATGTCTTTTTATGCATAGATCTGGATTTGGGCAGCTTTAATTGGATCAACTAACAACAGATTCGAAGATATTGGCAGCCATAATTGATGTTAGGGCTATTTTTTATGCGTAGCTAAAGTGGTATTTTTCCGACAAAGGATTCATACTAACACTTCAGTATCTAGCTAGCCTCCTTATCCTTTAACAACACCCTTTTTCTATTTCCTAGCTCTCTTTATCTGTCCTGAGAAGCTTCATCAGTAAAATCAATATCAATGTTACTGTACATCTGCTTCAGGGTGTCAATAATGTCTTTTAGTTCTTAGAAGTCCTTTTTTCTCCTTCTCTTTTACCCAAGAAATGATGGCCTTCTTAATGTTTCTTAATTGTTAACAAGGGCCTGTGCATAGGAACCATCCCTCTCAGACACAGGTCTCCAAGTATCCCCTCCTTTATCCAAACAAAATTAAATTTTAAAGGGGAGGTAAGGTTTTTATACATCCCTTTCAGCTCAAGGAGGATCCGAGAATGATCTGAGTCACCACCCATGTCAATCCATGGACGAAAATTTGCATCCCCAGAGGCGAAATTGTCACTAAGCAGGAACCGATCCAATATTTTGGAAATCCTATCATCACCCACCCTATTGTTTCTCCATGTTGGAGATTTTTTGGGAAGATTTGAGTTGAACATCTTAACATCCCCCTCATACGTTTAACTTTATCTGTGATAAGGAAGCCTCCTAAACCAACAAGTACCTCTTTCTCCAATATTTTATTGTCACGAAGGTGGAGGTCGTAAGGGAAAATGTCAATAGAGAGCTTGGGAATAGTGGTGATTATGTTGTCCACAACCAAAGGTACATTGCTAACATCAAGGGAAACATACGTAGTATGCCTAGAGGGACCAGGAAAAATCAAACAACTAAAATAAGTAGCAAAGGAATTTAATGTAGGAGAACAGGGGAAAGGGACAGTACCTGCCAAATCCGACGTTGGAACAATAGAGGCCATCTCTTTCTACTCCTATGGTTGAATCGAAACCGAGTCTTGAATAACCACCACTTCAGTTATTATCCCTCCCTCCCTTAGACCCTCATCTTCCTATTGTGTGTTGTTCCCCCTGTGTGACATCTCCATCCTAACATCCATCTCATCTACATGATCCAGGGGCCATGAGTGTTCCCATTCATATGTTTCCTACTCTTGGATAAGCGTAGAGGACAATCCCGAGCCAAGTATCCTAACTTGTGGCAGCGGTGACATCTAAACTGTAAGTGTTTGTAGTCGATTAAATTCTCGATATCATGAAAATAAAATTTGAGAATAATCTTAGGGATCAGTTCATCTCTTGGGGAAAGATTTACCAGAATGTGTACCATATTCCTAGATCGGCTCTCTAAGAAAGACATGTCCACCTCCAGAAATTACCCAAGGCTATCCTGAATAGCCCGAAACACCTCTATGGTCCAAAACTAATGGGAGAGGGTAGGAAGTCTTACCAATACCATAACTTCATCCACCCGTTCTCTGTTAGCATCGAAGAGGAGATTCCATCTCTTAAACAGGATGGGAGTGATACCAAAACTCCATTGTTTCAATAGAACCCATTCGAGAGTTGCTGCATTCTTGAAGCTGACCATGAACCAACCTTTTGATAATATTATCACCTCTACATATATATCCGGGGCCTCCACCTAGCTATGGTTTATCCATTGTGTTATGTATTCGGCCGAGAAGAATTTACCTCTCGCTCATCCAACCAGAATTGACTATGTTGCTGCCATCACACGATGAAAATGTAAATAAACACCAAAAAGTAGGTTTGGGAACTCCTGAATTTCCTTAATTACCTTTCCCTTTTTCCACTTCACCCCAGACTATCCATCGGTTTTAACATGGAATTTTTAAGAGTTTCTGCAAGCCCCCAATGTCTCCTTCTTCTTTGAACCTCCCAACAAAATCTCGTTTCCCCCTAAATGGAGATTCTCCCCTTCTAGCTGTAGAAGTGGAGCCAAAAAACCACTTGTCTGTCCTCCACTACCACCTTTCCACTGACCTTGACATTGAAAATATGTGCTATCTCCCACCTGACCAAAACCCACATCTGTATGGAAAGGGAAGCCACCACTAAGACCACCAACCATGTGATTTCCAAAAAAATCTTTAGTACCCCTGATCAAAGTAAATTCATGATACCCTTTAAATCAAGACCTTTTACTTCAGCTGAGGTGTTAGAATTTCATTTAATAAAAATGTTAATGAATCATAAATGAACATTTTCATGCTGTAAATAAGAGGAACATAAAAATCATTAGCAACATAAGATATTGATAACGAAGTTCGCCCAGGAGGGACTACGTCTCCAGGCCTCAGTGTCAAGATGGTGTAGGTAGCTGCATATAGTGCTGGAAAGAGTGATGATGTACATAGATGGTGTTTTCTCTACCATATCAGGAAAATTAATGCTGGGTAAAACCCACAGTCCCTGTTTTTTTTCTCACTTTCAATCTCTCATGGCTACCTATAAAGTGCATTCAGAATTTTCCCTTCAATACATATCTTGTGGTTATAAACCCCATATCCACTTACATTAGAAACCCCTCAATTATGTTACCCAAGGTTGTTTCACAACCGAGATCCCTTCTCAATAGGCCTTATAGAAAAAAATTGGTTAAACACGAATCTGGTTTTTATCTCTAAACCCCGACCATATATATTAGCCCCAAATGGCCAAAAAGAAAGACCTTTAGTAATTAAAATGAAACTATATCTCCCCTTTATATAACCCTTGGTCCTTTTTTATAAAGCACTTCAAATCATAATTGCAACCTGTCTTAGAAAGGAGGTTAGACCAACTTGACCAGAGTATTGCAATATAATAACATTGTTTTGAAACCTTTGAGCAGATAGTTGAAGCGCTTAATTATTAACCCTTTGAAATGTTCTTGAGACAAAGTTCAAGCCTTATTTACTTTGGGCCCACCATTAACCTTCGACTTCTGCTTGTTAATTAAAAAAAATTCAATGCAAAAGTGTTGACCATACCTTGTGTTATCATTGGGGCATTTCACTGCGTGATCGCCTTTTGATCTTCCGACGTCCAGATCAAACGGTTCGTATCAATATCGCATTTTTCCTAGTACCGAAGGTTAACACCTAAAAATCGTGCGATGTGGGTGGTATTGGACAACTGACGTGGCACAAATATATTGGATCGAATTTTTATTTCAAAAACTGCTTCGAGCCCCAACTACTGTGCGAAACTCGTGGTATTTCCTCTCGAAACCGCTCACTCACAAGCCAGGTTTTGAACAGTGTTTAACTCGGGTTTTCAATTTAATTTAATACATTTACTCGACTTAAATTCTTCGCATTAACTGTAGGGTTAAGTCCCAATATTATCACTCTGCCAACAACAAAACAATGCTATTGACTCTAATAGACAAAGGTTCGATAATAACCGTCGCATTCCATACAACTACATTATTCATGTGTCCTCTGCATCTACTCAGCCTTTCCAAGGGTATTTAACCGACCCTTCAATTCCACTCTAGTCTAATCAATCATATGAAATCTCTCCATGACATACTAAAGGTAATTCCAACCAACATTTTGTTCATACAGGGGACTCTTCCTGGCCCTTATAGAAGGAATCCTTATTCCTACATCTATCAAAAAAACACACAGAATTCGATTACAGTTCTAAGCGCCTTCAATCACAATATCGACATGAAACCGATTTCTTCACTGACACACAGAAGGTACTTAAAACCCAAATTTAAGAGGTTACATTCCACATTTCTCATACCTTTATCTACCGGAATTCAAATCCCATTCATACAATAATCATGGGGATTCAAGCATTCTCATACATAACTAAATCAACAAATGCACAGGCAGTACCGAAACAAATTATTCCATAATATATACATGAGATTACTTACAAAAACCCTTCTGTTCGGCCAGATATTCTAATTCAATGGCCTTATATTCTCCTACTCTACCTCTCCGGCTCCCTAGCTCTATGTAGCTCTGTGTAGGTCTGCAGGATTGTGCCCTTGAGACTTATTTTTATACAAAACTGCTAAAGAATCTATTCATATTCTTTAGTGACTCGACAAAACTCTTGAACTCCTACAATTCTAAATTTAGCCTAGTCCCTAGAGAACTGAAACTGACTACGTCTTCATGTGCCCACTAATCATTCGAGCCGTTACATTTTTCTCCACAATTAACTAAAAATAACTCAAATATGAATAATTACGCAGGGAAATAAAAACATGAGACCCCCCTTATGTTTATTTATATACAAAATATTCTCCTAAGCCTAATGCTCCTACATCAGACTCCCTAGCTTAAAATGATTCATGATCTCCTAATCATGTGTTTTGATCCTTATCTTCCTGGATCCCACACCTTGTTCTGCAACTGGTCATCTGTTGTAGTGTTCTTATTTTGCATTCCTCCTATCTTCCATATCTTAGTCTGCATCTTTCCACTTGCTATGCCTTCACAGTCTCTGACTGTCTTCTTCTTGCTGTTGATGTTCCTCTGTTTCTTTGCTGTTGTCTTCTTCTTAGACATCATCTTTCTTATAAATTCAATTTCTCTGTATAATTTGTCTTCTGACTACTGAGTTCTGATTTGTTGAACTGTCACTCTTACTTGACTCTTAATGCTGCTTGCGGCCACCCAATCATCCATACCCTCTTGTTTTCTGCTACAGAAAGACTTTTCCTGATTGTCACTCATGACAATTTCTCCATCCTCTGCCTTCAGTAGTTATTTAGACTGGTATTTAAATTTCCAGTCAGTATCATCATCTCTTTTCTTCTCCTGGACTAAAAATCCCTTAGTCCTTCCTTCAGTACTTGCAGTCACACAAAAACCACCAAAATTATAAAACCTTTGTGTCTCTTCCTCCTCTTCTGGAAACACTTCAATTTGTTGCTCCAACATTCCTTCCAGCAAAACTCCAAGTTTTTGTTCTGTCATTTCACTCTCTTTTCAAAATGCTTTCTGCAAACATTTCAGCCATCCTTTTCTAAACACTCCATCAATATGCTGCAAACTATGTTCATTATGTTCTTCTTCTTCTTGGAAAATCTTCAATGATTGTCTTTCATCCTCTTGAATTACTTCAAGCTCTTCAAGTACTGCATTATCATATTCTATCAGAGCAAAACTATGATTATCTATTGCTGTAGTAACCCCAAAAGTTTGCCTTACAGTCTTCTCTTGGCTATTCAGACAAGCCAATTCTTCTCTGCCACCAACAACAACAAATTCTGCACATGAGACATGTACGTCTCATCTTCTTTCAGCTGCTCATCTTCATTCTTCTGCACCTTCACATTCTACAATCCAGAATTCTGAAATTGAGGTTCCCTCTCTTACATTGAATCCTGCTGATTCAGCATAATCTCCAGCAATCCAATTCTTTCATTCCATGGTTTAAAATATTCCACATAATTTTCCTGCTCTTTCAATTGACTGTCCAATGGTGTCAATTCTCCTTCAACATTAGCAGAATCTGCATTCACAAAAAAATTATCAAAATAAAAATCATAAGGCCTTACTGCCTTTCTCTCCTCTGCCAGCATTTTAACATGTTGTCCTAAATTTCCTCCACTTTTAATCAACACATCAGTATGTTGATTCCAATTCTTCAAACAATTCTTGAGACTGTCAGTTAGTCTCTCCTCTGCATCACCCTCTTCAAGGATTTCTCTCTGCTCTAGTTCATAAAAATGAACTTTCTCATTCTCATTCATTTCTGTCCTTACAATCTGAACACATTCTCTTTGTGGTTCTGTCCTCTAGTCATGCCACAATCCTAGCATCTCATCTAAGAAAACATCTTCACAATATTCACAAGTCAAGTCTCCTGTTGTCACTATCTATTCAACCTTCATAAGAATAGAATTATGATCTTCTATCTCTAAAGTAAATTTAGTCATATGTCCATCATTCTTCATTTCGCCATTTAATAAAAGCAATTTTTCATTATCAGCATTAACATAAAATTTATCATCATCAAACACAACTTCATTGAAATAATCTCTTTTATAAGACAATGAATTTATAAATTCCTTCTGTTGCAGCAACTCAATCTGATATTCATCTGAAAGATACTCATCATACTTTACTTGGAAATATTTATCTTCATTGAATATAGTTTCATCATATGAACTCTCTTCTTCAATACCTGCATTCACACACAACTTGTCAGTTGTAAAAACATCAGACCTCATGGTCTCATTTAATGATTTGATCATGAAATCCCCCTACTGCTCCAAGTGTTATATACACTTCAGAGATTCCTCAATGGTCCTCTCTTCAATTTCCTCAAGTTGTTAACCTTCCAGCTTCTGGCCATCATCACAATTTAAATCTCCTCTGCTTCCAATATGTTGGGAAGTAGAACCTTTCTCCAACTGTGCATGGACATTTTCAAAATATCTGGTTGTTCCATTTTCCTTCTCAGTGACAACATCATTAGTTTGTTCTCTCCCACATGCTTTTCTTTCCAACATACAAAAATTGACAGATGTAAGGCCCTTTGACCCCTTGGTCTCACTTGAAGCTTCAATCTTAAAGTTCTTCTCCAAATACTCAATTAGTCTGAGTATTTCCTCTTTCATCTGAGCATTTACCATCTGATCTCTCTTCATTTGTAGCCTCTGCCACTTTACCTGCTTCTTCATGAGCCAACAAACTCTCTGGCTTTCCTCTATCATCTTTTCTAGCTTCTAAAACTATATACTGATCTCAACTATCTCTTTCCAATACTCTTCATTAGTGAATTTCTTCCTCATGCCATTTTATTTGGCATCTTTCCCCACTCTTATGTTGTGTCCTCTCTAAGAACCTCTACAATCTCTTCTATGGCTATCAGTAGCGATTTTCTCTTCCACGAGTTCTTCACTCACAAGCTGCACTAAGCCTTTGCAACAACAAGCTCTCTTGCTACAAGTTAGCTCACCAATCCCTTCCTCTAGATCCAGCTTTTGGAAAGTATTGGTCCCCTGTCTGGTTGAACCTTCTGAGCACTCTCTTCTTCTCTTTATGGGCTTCACTCTGCAACTTCTCAAGAACACATATGTCCTCCCTTCATCCAACCTCAGTTGGGAATCCTCTAGGTTTTGCCACACTTCTTCTTCACTCAGAATCCTCTGTTGGACTCTTTCATCACTGCTCTCAAAGCTGTGATCTGATTTTGCTGAGATTTCTTCCTCAATTGCTTGCACTCTGCATTCTGCAAAAAATCCTTCAAACCAGAGTCAAATAAGGCTCATCAACTCACCTCCCAAGATCCTTGAATGATCTTGGTTCTTATTTCACCTATATTGCATTTCTATATGCTGCAATATTCAAGACTCTTTGTCTTTAACTCCAGATTCTTCACATCCGAAGACCTTCACTGCATATCTAATAAAATATGCAATTTATGTTAAATAGATTTAAACATCAAAGTTTTCATCTTTGTTTCAGTACATGTGAATTTCAAAAATCAAATTTCAAAGAGATATTCGAGCTCTGATACCACTATGATGCCTAGAAAAACCCACAGTCCCTGTTTTTTTCTCACTTTGAATCTCTCATGGCTGCCTATAAATTGCATTCAGAATTTTCCGTTCAATACATCTCTTATGGTTATAAAACCCATTTCCACCTACATTCGAAACCCCTCAACTATCTTACCCAAGGTTGTTTCATAACCGAGATCCCTTCTCAATAGGCCTTATAGAAACAAATTGGTTAAACACCAATCAGTTTTTATCTCTAAAACCCGACCATATATATTAACCCCAAATTCCCAAATAGAAAGACCTTTAGTAATTAAAATGAAACTATATATCCCCTTTATATAACCCTTTGTCCTTTATTACAAAGTTCTTCAAGTAATAATTGGAACCCATCTTATAAAGGAGGTTAGACCAACCCGACCATAGTATTGCAAAATAATAACATTGTTTTGAAACCTTTGAGCAGATACTTCTAACGTTTAATTATTAATTGTTTGAAATGTTCTTGAAACAACGTTCAAACCTTATTTACTTCAGGCCCACCATTAACCTTCAACTTCTTCTTGTTAATTAAAAAAAATTCAATGCAAAAGTGCCAACCATACCTTGTGATATCATTCAAGCATTTCACTGCGTGATCGCCATTTGATCTTCCGACCTCAAGATCGAACAGTTCGTATCAATATCGTGTTTTTCCTAGTACCGAAGGTTAACACCTGAAAATTCCACGATGTGGGTGGTATTGGACATGTGAGGTGGCACAAATATATTGGATCGCGTTTTTATTTCGAAAACCGCTTCGAGCCCCAAATTCTATGGGAAACCCGTGATATTTCCTCCCGAAACCGCTCACTCACAAGCCGAGTTTTGAACAGTTTTAACTCGGGTTTTCACTGTAATTTAATGCATTTATTTGACTTAACTTCTTCGCGTTAACTCTAGGGTTAAGTCCCAATATTATTGCTCCTCCAACAACAAAACAATGTTATTGACTCCAACAGAGAGAGGTTTGATAATAACCATCTCATTCCATACAACTTCGTTATAGATGTGTCTTGCGCATCTACTCAGCCTTTCCAAGGGTATTTAACCGACCCTTCAATTCCACTCTGATTTAATCAATCATCTAAAATATCTCCATGATATACTAAAGTTAATTCCAACCCACATTCTATTCATATAGGGGACTCTTCTTGGCCCTTATACAAGGAATCCTTATTCCTACATCTATAAAAAAAACACACAGAATTCGATTTACAGTTGTAAGTTCCTTCATTAAAAATATCGACATGAAGCCAATTTCTCCACTGACACACAGAAGGCACTTAAATCGGAAATTTAAGAGGTTACATTTCGCATTGCTCATACTTTTATCTACTGGAATTCAAAGTCCATTCATACAGTAATCTTCGGGATTCAAGCATTCTCATATAGAACTAAATCAAAAAATGCATAGGTAGTGCTGAAACAAATTATTACATAATATATACATGAGATTAGTTACAAAAACCCTTCTGTTCATCCAGATCTTCTAATTCAATGGCCTTCTATTCTCCTACTCTTCCTGTCAGACTCCCTAGCTCTATGCAGCTCTGTGCAGGTCTGCAGGACTATGCCCTTGAGACTTATTTTTATAAAAAACTGCTAAAGAATCGATTCAGATTCTTTAGTGGTTCGACAAAACTCTTGAACTCCTAAAATTCTAAATTTAGCCTAGTCCCTAGATAGCTGAAACTGACTATCGCTTCATGTGCCCACTAATCATTCGGGCAGTTACATTTTTCTCCAAAATTAATTAAAAATAACTCAAATATGAATAATTACATAGGGAAACAAAAACATGAGAACCCCCTTATGTTTATTTATATACAAAATATTGTCCTGAGCCTAATGCTCCTACATCAGACTCCCCGAGTTAAAATTATTCATGATCTCCTGATCATGTGCTTCCATCCTTATCTTCCTAGATCCCACACCTTGTTCTGCAACTGGTCATCTATTGCAGTGTTCTTCTTTTGAATTCCTCCTAGCTTCCATATCTTAGTCTGCATATTTCCACTTGCTATGCCTTCACAGTCTGTGACTGTCTTATTCTTGCTTCTGCTATTCCTCTGCTTCTTCACTGTTGTCTTCTTCTCAGACATCAACTTTCTTATAAATTCAATTTATCTGTATAATCTATCTTCTGACTGCTGAGTTCTTATTTGTTGAACTCTCACTCTTACTTGGCTCTTACTACTGCTTGTGGCCACCCAATCATCCATACCCTCTTGTCTTATGCTACATAAATACTTTTCCTGATTGTCACTTATGACAATTTCTCCATCCTCTGCCTTTAGCAATTCTTCAGACTGGTATTTAAATTTCCAGTTAGTATCATCATCTCTTTTCTTCTCCTGGACTAAACATCCATTAGTCCTTCCTTCAGTACCTGCAGTCATAAAAAAACCACCAAAATTATAAAACCTTTGTGTCCCTTCCTCCTCTTCTGGCAACACTTCAATTTGTTGCTCCAACATTCCTTCCAGCAACACTCCAAGCTGTTGTTCTGCCATTTCATTTGAATCTTGGGGCCACGTGGCAGCCTCCAGGCTGGCCACGTGGCACCCTCTGATTCTCTGTCTTCGAAATATTCCGCAGAATGTTCTATGGAATATTGCACAGAATATTCCTAGAATATTCTATGGAATATTCTCTTTTTAAAAAAAAATTGTAAAGTCAATTTTGGCCATTTTTTTACTGAAATTGGCAAACTTCAAAGATGAATAACTTTCTCATACAACGTCAGTTTTTAGTGCTGTTCACGTCTACATGATCATTTTTCCGAGCTATTTCTATTAATTCTAGTTTGGACCAACTCTGAGCAACTAATGCTTTGAGCATTTTTCCATTAAGGACTTGATCTCTTGATCACACCTCCCAAATGGAAATATTTTGGACCCCAAAAGCTCTCTGATTACTGAAATTGATGTTGTGGAGACTGATTCTCCACTCTTTTACCCTTGAATAACTAAAATCTACATGATTTCATCAAATGGAGCTTTTGAGAAAAAGATAAACTATCTCTGGAATCAACTGATCGACCATTTCTAAGATTGACTGAGTTATGATGCAAATGATTAAAATTTGTAGAACAACAATTGTAATTTGCAGAAAAAAAACTTTCTCTACACTGATCAAACTTCCCAGAAGACTTAAAATAACTTTCACCTTGCAAATTGTTCCCATGGCAAATTCAAGCATTCTGAAACCAACTTTGTCCCATGCTAAATTCTGTGTCCTCCTTGCTTGCATTGCTTTGATTTGACACTTCATTCACTACATTGGATGACCCAAAAGTTAATTTGTGCAACATAACATCATCTTCTTTCAAAGAAAAAATGTTCTCAAACTGAGACATGTTATTAGCAACATCATAAAAAGGTGAATGCTCAAAATATGGTCGTTTCAACATTAACAAAGTTAGACTTTGACTTGCATTAACCAGTATTTTCAATTGACTTGCATGGAGTAAAGAAGATTCTAGCTTCTTCTTGTGAGCTCTCACAATGTAATCTTTACCATATTTGAACAAGTGATACTTGTTTTCATGGTGATGAAAGATGGCCTTACTGTCAAATAAGTAAGGACTTCCCAAAACAATACCTGAGATATCAAGCGGCACCACATCAAGTTCCACTGTGTCAATAAAGTGTACAGTTATTGCAAAGTGTAATATGCACTTTCTTGAGACTTGCAAATTGGCATCCTTGCATATCCACCCAAGTGGATAAGGCTTCGGATGTGGAATGGTCTCAAGTTTAATCTGCTTGACCAAGTCTTCAGATATAAGATTCGCTTGTGACCCACTATCAAACAGTGTGTCAATTTTGGTATGTTTTGAAATTACCCTCACATGGAAGAGCTCTATCCTCCTCTTTTCTTCATGAGTATCTTTGTGAGAATTCAAAGAGCTAGAACTGGGAATTGTGTCTTGCACCACTTCTTTCCCCTTAATATTATTTAAAACCATGGCTATGCTTTTTGTCTCATCTCCTGAGACTAACCCTAAGTCTTGCTCAACTGTTGCTACAGTTTTCTCCTTTTCTTTGGTCTTGTTTTTATTCTTGTATTTTTCTGGTTTCAGTTCAGAATGAAGCTTCCAAAAATGATCTTCATCATGACTTGTCTTTGAACAGTTCTTGCAAAAGAACTTCCCTTTGTATTTTCTTGAATTTGCAACTCTTTTCTTTCCTTTGTTTTTGAAATTACTATGCTCATCAAAAGTATTCTTTCGTCTAGATTCTAAATGTTTAGCGTGCACACAGACTTCATCTAAGCTGGTAGGATTGAAAATTGGGATAGTATGTTGAAGGTAATTGTGCAAACCTCCTATGTATTTCAACAAGGTGTCTTGACTTTGTAAGTCTACCCCAAGTAGAAGTGCTCTTCTTCTAAACTCTTGGGTATAATCTTGCACATTTTGACCCTTAAGTTGCCTAAAATTTTTCCAATTCATGATTTCTTTCTGAATATGAGCAAGAGGATAAAACTGTTTCTTAATAGCAGTAATAAACTCATTCCAAGTTAGAGTTATCTTACCATGCTTTTTAATTTCCTCCCTGGTCTTCGCTTCCCACCAAACCAAAGCTGTTCCATCCATTCTCAATGAGGCTAATTGGATTTTTGTGTCATCATCATGCAAATTCTGAATTATTAGATAGACTTCCAGCTGTCTAATCCAGTTATCCAATTTTTCTGCATTAACATCACCATTAAACATCGGCAACTCAAACTTTACATCAACCTTTAACAAATGATTTTTAAGAGATGTTTTTGTTTTGTGTGACTGATTAATAGAAGTTGAAGAGGATGATGTGGAGGAAGAGGATGATGATGGAGATGGTGGATCACCATTTCCTCCATTCCCTTTCTTAGACTCATCCTTGCCTTTCTTCCCTCCTGAAGAATATCCTTCTTCTCTTTGGTTTCTAGACCCTTCTCCAGCAATCCTATCATTTCTTTCCTGGTATAGGATCCTAACTATCTCAGTCATGTCCAAGAAAGCTTTTCTAAAGACTCTTTCTTCTTCCTTGGGATCCATTTCCTCATGTACTTCTCATTCTCTAGAAGACATGTTTGTGACTGATTCTAAGGCTAATGAGGATGAAATGGAAGGGGGAGATAATGGCACCCTAGCCCTCCTTGGTTGAGGATTATCTTGTTCTATAACCAATTGACCTTCCCCTCTTTTCAATTTCAGCCTAGTAAGCATCAAATTTTGCAGAATAACACAATCTTCTTGTCCAAATTTCACAAAATCTTAAGCAAAACCTAGAGCTATGATACCAATCTGATCTGAAATGTGTGAAAAAAATATTTCTTATACAGAGACAATAGGGGATTTTACTGGTTATTTCACCTTTACTAGAAAGGATGAAACCAGAAGCTTCTGGCCCTCTTACTGGCTCTGCCTAAAGAAATATGAAGTAAACACTAAATCGATCTGCCAATGAAAGTATTTGTTTATGTTTGAAAAGTATTCATTAACCAAATTTTATGTGTGAATAAGCAAGTTCAAGTATTCTGCAATGAAAGTAACGTGGTTTGAAGTGAGACAAATGAGTTTTGATCACTGTATAAGTCTCATTGTGAAAAGTGGACTTATTAAAAATTACTGTTTAATGTAGTAAACTCTGGAAAATAGTAGCAAAAATGCACAGCATAATAGTAAGCATTTGTTTAAGCAGTTCACCCCTCTCTTGGGCTACCTCTACTAGGTCCAAAAGCCTCCGAATAGGCTTTTCCATATTTTATTAATGCTCACAATAAGTATTACAACATGAAGAAAGCCTCAAAGGGATAAAATAGCTGCAAATTCAGAAACAGAGTGTTGGAAAAAGTAAAAAATGACTATTCATTCACCTCAAACTGATGAATATAGTCCAAAACAACTAATCATTCACCTAGCCCTGATGGCTCCACAAGTAAATACGCTGATAAAATCACTAAAGTATTGCCCTAATGGCTCTAAAACCTATTCTAACAGCTTCAAAATGCTTCAATACCCCTAGAACAAAAAAAAATTCATCCCAATTGGACTTCCCTAGCCAAAGTTATGACTGAAACTGATTTTGCCCAGTTAGGGCTAGGAAAGCTCCACCAAATGTGGAGAACTGCCAAATAGGTCCAAAAAATTAGGGGCAACGCTAAATTTTTGGAGCCTCTGTCGTTTTTACTGCCAGTAATTGGTTCTAAGGAGATAAGGCCACGGGGGTCATATGACCGCGCCCGTCGGCCATATGGTTGCTAACTGGAGTTATATGCAGAAGTTTATTAAAGTCGCACCATAACATATAACCATATATTTAATGGAACTCTGCTCCATATGCCCATTCATTTAAAAAAATTTGCGCACCAACAGATTAAACCTTTTGTTCTCAGGCCTGGGTTCTATGATGAGGGGGCTACCCCCTTTCGGGCCCTGCCCAAACTTAAACCAAAGTTTAAATAAAAGTTCAAGACCATAGTTAAAAAGAACTAGTTGTGGCCCATTGGTCGGGCCGCCCGTTTGCTTCTGCCTCGACCCGGGGTCGAACCCTGCCGTGAACCCCAAATTTTGATATGCCATATCATTTAAATCTTGGGTCCACATGGCGGATTCTGGGCTGGCCACATGGCGCCCTCTGATTGGCTGCCTTCGAAATATTCTACAGAATATTCTATGGAATATTCTCTTTTTAATAAAAAATTTTGTAAAGCCAATTTTGGCCATTTTTTTTACTGGAATTGGAAAACTTCAAAGCTGAATAAATTTCTCATACAGTGTTGGTTTTCAGTGTCGTTCACATCTACAGGATTTTTTTTCCAAGCTCTTTCCAGTCATTCTAGTTTGGACCAATTCTGAGAAAATAATTTTTTGAGCATTTTTCCATTAAGGACTTTATCTCCTGATCATTTATCCTGGAGACTTCTTGGCCTTCACCCTCATTTTCCTATTGGTCGACTTAATTCTTTCCATCGTCTTTGAGTTAGTCCTCCCTCGAGTCCGCACTCTTACTCTTATTCTCATTCTTCGGGTTCTCCCCATACTTCTGGTTCTCCCCCTATTACCTTCACCATGTCTAGTTTAGGGCCTAACGTTAGCAGTAACCCCGATCCTACTGCTCGGTCTGTTACTAGTGGGACCACCATGGGAAATACCTCGACTGTCCCTTTTCTCCCTTATATGGCTAGTTTCAGTCTCCCCAATTTCAATCAGTTGATCAATGATCCTATCGGCCATGATGTTAGTTGGCCTGCCATGCCAGCCAAGCTCCCCTCCAACATTCAAAAGTTCAAAGGCCTTTCTAGTGAACATCCCTCCAACCATATCCGATCTTTCCACATGTGGTGTTCCTCCAATTCCATTACTGAAGATTCCATCCGTCTTAGATTTTTCCAACACACGCTTACAGGCGAAGCTTCTAAATGGTATGTTGATCAGACCGCCTGTTCCCATACCACCTTTGCGACCATTGCCCAAGCCTTCTTATATTGTTTCCCACTCCCTCTCCGTTACGACACTGGTACCGAACTCTTGACTTATTTCTGTCAATCATCTTCGACCCGCCTTTTCGCTCATGTCCAGGAATGGCGGAGAAGAAGGAGCTTATGTCGAGCTCCCACCTTTGAAGATCGGGTCTATATGGACTAGTTCCTTCGCTCTCTCTGACCTACCATAGGCAAAGATGTCGCATCCCAGTTCCCTCAAACCGAAGAAGCCGCCATCCAAATAGGCTTGAAATATGACCTCATCTATGCTCAATCTGGTTATGTTTATACCGTCCTTCCTGACCTCCCTAAACCTGGTGGCACTAATTCCCCGAGGGCATCTCACCCTACCGACGGTATCGTTGGAGCTATTTCACATACCTACCCTCACCCTCCTATGGGCTATGGTTTCCCTCCGGGAGGTGCCATCACCTCTAGCACTTTCCCCCCTCCAGGTAGCATGTATACAGGATACGGTATGCCTGCTCCTTTTTCCCACCCTCCTGCTTACCTCAATGTTGCCCATCCTTACCCTTATCCTTACCCACAACCTAGTGTCCCAGCTCCTCCAGCATTTGGATCTCGACCTCCCTTTCCTTCTCAACCCCCACAACAGAAACTACTACCCCCTCCAGGGCAAGTATATTCACAACAGGGCGCGACTAATCCTCCTTCTTCTCAAAGAAAGAGGAAAGGCAATAAAAATCAATCTGCCCCTCGTAATTGTGGATCCAATCCTTCAAGTTTTGATTCTAACACTGCTAACCAGCAACCGGGCTCTTAGCCCAAGCCAGACAGGCCTCTTCACACCAATAATACTTGTTTGTGTTGCGGTGTTTACGGTCATTACACTCATGATTGTCCCCTATTTCCACAGATGCGGCAGATGTGGGAGTCTCAAGCTACATTGCGGGGACAACATACCTCCCCTAATGTTCCCCGCAATGTGGCTACTTCTCAACCATTCGTGTTTACCGATCCTTTCCCTCAATAAGGATTCATGGCTACCCAACCACCTAATGCCCCGATAACCACTCAACCTTCCCCTTCTGGTTCCTCCGATTACCAGATTCTCATGATGACTTCTGACCAACCTCTCACCGCCGACCTTAACCTTCAAACTCAGTCTCGTCAGTACCCCACGCCTCCCGCTCCGTCTGCCCCTTAGTCACCAAAGCCTCTTTCGATATCCAATGGTCCTTTATAGATCCCTCAACCCAAAGTTGAGGTCTCTATCAAGGTTCCTAAGGGCCCATTACGCCGAAATGCTGCTTTCGGTAGAGTTGCTCATTCGTATAGCATAGTAGATGATTTGGTGCAGTCTCATGCTGCCATTTCAACATTGGAAATCCTCTACTCATGTCCTTCTCAACGGAAGGCTCTACTATCCGCCATGGGCATTGTAGATCCTACTGATGACCAATTGATTATTTTCGACGCACGTCAGTCAGATCATCCTCCCTTTCCTGCTTCCGTCTCTTTCCAAATCCCAGTCAAAATTTGAAATGCTAATGTGTCTCGATGTATTATTGATGAGGGGGCATATACATGTTTCATGTCTGCTTCAGTTTGGAAACAACTCGGATCTCCTGAGCTGGCCCTTCCACAATCACCCTTTGTGCATGGGATGGCCATGCCTCCCAACCCATTGGCATTTTCCGTAATTGTCCTATCACCCTTGCGGGCAAGACTGTTTTCGTTGACATTGAAGTCATCGATGCCCCTCTTGACTATAACATTCTTTTGGGGCATAGCTACACCTATGCCATGTTTGCTGTCCCATTTGCGGTACACTGCAAGATGTTTTTCCCTCGCAATGGAAAGATAGTCACCATCGACCAGTTGACATATCATGAGCCAAAAACTCAGACTTCCCCTGAGTCGACCATCTCTTCTGTAGCCGATAAGCAAACCATCGATTCCTTGACCAATGTTTCCCTCAGCACCTACAAAGACACCTCCTTGCTTGGAACCTTCCTTAGTATTCCTCCTCCTCCTATCTCTGATCCCAGCTTAGAGAATGTTTGCATGATGCAATCGTCTCCGGCTGACCATAAGTAGCCCGCTCCGGCTAGTCAGCAACCTCAACCTCGCCCACCATAACACGCTCCTAGCTCTTCGCCTTAGCTGGACAAACCTCTTCTGCCTCGACCTTCCCATCCAGCTAGTACTCATGAGCTTCCCTACCCTCCTGGGTCGGTTCCCCTAGGTATCAACCATATGGGAGTCGTCCCTCCTGGCCATTAACCCACCAGTCAGATACCTTTCCTTTCTCCCCCTCCTAGATTTTATTCAATCCCCATCATGGCAACCCTTTCTCTACTTAATTTGACACTGGGACTACCTGTCTGGTACCTTACTCCCCCAGCTGAGACCCCACAAGGTCACCCCAAACCATACCTTTCTTTGACACCGGTTCAACCGATTCCCTTAGCTTCTTCCGTTGCTATAGTGCCACCAATACCTCAACAAGACCCTTCTCCTGTTGTGATAGCTACTGGCAAGAAAGGCAAAGCTCACAAAGGGGCATCCAAAGACAAGGCTACCTCAACTTACCTTACCCCTCTTCCACCCGCCAAGCCTTGTCCCTTGTGTGATGGTGTCGATCATTCCACCCATACTTGTCCCGAGTTGCCCCGCATCAAACCCATGGTTAAAGTCGCATTACCTGAGTCTACGGTCCCTGAATCCTCTGTTTCTTCCTCGTCTGCAGCCAAGAACCCAAAGAATCTTTGCACCGACAAACCCGGTGCTATATGTGGTGTCTGTGGCCATTATTATCACCATTTTCCTCACCTCACGCATTACCGCGGCTCTTTATAGGTCATTCGCAAGTACGAGGTTTAACAAAATCAATCCGCCTCTCACATCCTTTAGCATTATGCGTCAGGCCAACTCGAGGATCCCCCTGCTACCATTTACATTCCCCCCCTGATGTTGAGATGATGGAACCTGCTGCCCCCCTCCTATACCTATCATCATCTATGCGACCCTCGGAACACATTCCCTCTGAATCCACTCCATCTGTTTTTCTTGATTCCCCTTCAGCAACATTCTTGGGCTCCACATCCTTTGACCATATTTTTACTTATTCTTCTGTCATCCCCCATGACGATCCGTATGTGCACCTCTCTTCCCATGCTGATGATTTTAGTATTTTTGCAGCATCATGTGGTTTCCTTGACCTTTTCCTTCCCACACATAACTAGGATGATACCATCCATATCTATGATGTTCTCTGTAGCATGAGCTCT
Organism: Pinus albicaulis; assembly: GCA_034641835.2. Lineage (NCBI taxonomy): Eukaryota > Viridiplantae > Streptophyta > Pinopsida > Pinales > Pinaceae > Pinus > Pinus albicaulis. The sequence continues at coordinate 1,448,399,676 of CM076580.1, forward strand.
AGCTATTCCTCACATATCCCTCATACATCACCCTCTAGTCGGTCTATGAGTCATAGCCATCCTACCCAGACTACTCCCTCCCATAATTGTCGTTCGATGTCTACCCTGCACTCACGCTACCATGATTATTCTTCCTCCTCCCTTTTCTTGTCTTGTGACACTATTTTGCAGAATCTCCCGTCCACACATTATATTGGTTATGTCGATGGGGCAAGTCGCTATTCTTGGAATCTCGCCTTGGCAGCTTGCGCCATATTTACCCCCTCACATACCCTCATTCTTTCTAATGGGGTCTGCATTGGTAATGCCACCAATAATTAGGATGAATATGATGCAGTACGTGGCCTTTTAGCCGATGCCCTTTCTCATCACATCCTCCATCTTCACGTTCACTTATATTCCCTGCTTCTTGTCTTACAACTCAATGGTGTCTATCGTGTGCATAACCCTATCCTGTTTAGACGATATTTACATGTGCAACTTTTGATACGTGAATTTAGATTCATTACTTTCAACCATGTACCTAGAACAAAAAATCAGTACGTAGATAACATTGCAAACCATGTTCTAGACTGGCATTTATCACACACAAGACCATAACATTTCAAATCATCAACACAATACATATGCATAATACATATCATACAACATGTTTTTAGAGTCCATCTACTCTGACACATATGAAATACCCATAGCATGTTACAAAAAACAAAAGTCAAAACTGGCAGGCAGCACTTGCCCCTACATACACACTAGGGGGCACCACCTACCCTACATCTAATCACTCTCTGGACGATCCCGAGCCAATGTCTCTACTCACGCAGCTCATAGATCATGCACAGTCTGATCAGCCATCACCATGCGCCGCATGACACCTCACCATTCCTAGGGTAGCCCAATACATAGATCTACGTACTGGTCGTCTAAGTCTTGCCAACCCCACTCCAAAACACTAGCCAACAGCCCCTCACATCTACAACGGATGTCCTCCAGAAGAGCAACCATATCCTCATTATGTGCCGTTGTCAATCCACTCACACCTGTAGTTCCTGCTACTACGGGTCATCCCATATATCCGGCCGGTTTCACTGGAGCTATATCTGCATACCAAAAGTATAAGGATCAGTACCATAAACACTATTCAGAAACTTTAACATGCATGTAAAATATTAGTTAATTTTCACTTACCATCGGGCCCCCATACTCGACCAGGCGGAAGCGGCAAGTCTGGATCTCCCCAATAACTCATCCCACTATAGGGATAGTCGTCTATGTACAATGGCATCTGATCCCAATGGGCAAAGAAATCTGGTCGGAATACTCGTCTGACTGCCCCTCCTCCTCCTCTGCATAGTAGTCGCCCCCACCGACGCATCCTGGGTTCTCTCGGGCCCCCTTCAGGTAGCTGTACACAAGGTCGTGAGGTCGGGATCTTCTCAAAAAAGAAGGAGCACAATAAAATCCCATAAGCACAATCATGGTTCACTTACTGCTTGCACAACAAAAACTATCATTTCAATGATACCAACATCATCTGGGCCCACCCATAGTAGGTCCCACTCAACACACTTTCTACAATCATCATCTGCCCTCGAGTGATGTGATGGAGTGCTTGGCTACCCAGAATCCACAACACTGTTGCCGCCACTGCACGGGTCTCTAACCTCTCTAGAACCCCAATTGATATATGAGTCCCTTTGACTCGGAGACCTGGTTGACAATTTCGCTCTACAAACTCCACAATGTTATGCCCCCGCGGTAACACTAGTTATGTATTTCCCACCATCCCTAATGGTGGGAGACTTGTCAGGAAATACAAATCTTGGACTGTCAGCTCAATATTGTGCCCCTACACTATAAATACCTCATGATCTGGATCCCAATAAATGAGAATCTGGGCCAACAAGGGCTCCCCAACTCTCATCAAAGGGTTCTCCACAAATTTTAGAACCCCAAACCTGGCCAATGCACGACGGAAACCCTGATCTGCTTGGATCTCCGCCCGTAATGTACCTAGGTCTCTCTCTCTCCACTTGATCCATATATCTTCCATCTCTGCACAAAAACATCATATTTGTCAGTATATATAGGAAAAACTGCATTCAATTATACAAAACCTGACTCTCTGCCCACAACAGCACTACAATCATCTTCACCTGACAGGTTTCACCTTTTGGCCAAATCCTGGGATGGGTTGCACTTTTTAGCCCAAAACCTACCTCCCAGGTCGCATTTTTTTGCCAAAAAGGTGCAACCTGGCCGTGAAGATGAGGGAGGGGCTGTTCCAGAGATTTGGGACACTAATCTTAACTTTTAATCCATCAAAAACAAAGAGTAGGGTTAGGCCTCTTACCTGCAACTAATGGATCTCGATTCCAATGGTCGGTTTGTCCACTACAATCGCTGTAAGATTTAGAGCCTCCTCTTCTCTCTACATTCACCACAGCTACACAAGAAAATTAATGCATTTGGAGGGAAAATGCCTTATTAGAATAAAAACCCCTGATTTTTCTTTCACCTGCTGCAACCAAACCATAGCCCCGTTTGACACACCATCTGTACCGTTGGAAAGCTCTCACCGAGCAGTCAAATGGGTGTCCGTTATTTTTTCATGATTTGATACTTCACCACGACACATTTTTCCCACGAAGGCCCGGTAGGACCCGTTAGGGGGCATTTTTCATTTATAACACCTATATTTGGAGCACCACTTTGCCTCCATACTTGTCCTTGTTCGTGTTGATTTTCGTCATGAGCTACCCTCTTGTACTCATGTTTTTATGGTCCCCCATTGGACCTTCACTGTGTGGAAGCACCATTGTGTCACCCTTGTTTAGGGCATCTGATTTGAGTCATCATTCCATTCATGGAGTCTATCCCGAGTCTCATCATACCCTTCTATAGTCCTCCATCCTTCATTTCCTGGTCCCTCTCTCATGTCGCACATGATGGCATTCAGTCCCACTATCCCCTATCCATCCTGATCTTGTGTCAGTTGCTACCAAGTCGTCGATGCCCCTTATGCTCTAACAAGGGAAGTCGTCCATCCGCTACTTAGTATCCCCCATTTCATCATCATCATTAGTGTCAGTCTGTCAGTCGCTCTGCTATTTTCTCTCATGCCTTAGTTTAGAATCCCTTATTTCCTCACCTATGGTGGACCTCCTTTTGTCGACATCAGCTCATACACTCTAGAAGACAGGTCTAGAGGGCGGTGTACCTTGGTTCCAGCTCCTACACTTGTTAGGTGCCTCGGATCAGGCAAAGGTATTTCTCATTACCATTTGACTTGATTGTTTCTCAGATCCAGCTCCTTTAAGCATGATCAAGATCTGTATACTTGATGGTCCAGTGATGCAGTAGCAGCTATTGGTGATTCCTGGGTGTGTGTGAGATGTCTCAACCCTCATGAACGGGTGGCCCTGCAGGTAGCCCCCCACATGCCTGGATGAACTCTTCATTACAACCTTTGATGCAGTTCCATATATTTTATGATGTTGGCCTTAGCCGCTTATAGAACCTCTTTTATTCGCATGTATCATTCAGATTTTGCGAGCCCTTCCCAGTTTATAGGGGGCATTTGGGTTGTATTTGTATCTCATGTACTCAGATATTATTGTATAAGTCCTGGCAGGTATCCTAGGCACAACATGTATGTGGTATTCATCATTCTATCTTTTATCGGGCTCGGGTTTATGCCAGCATGTACTTTATAGTTCGATTCTTTGTTTACTGGACACACTATTCTTTTGTACTTTGTCTCGGTGGGCATAGGTATGCCTCCCCTGCCGCCTTTAGCACATGTACCATCTCATAAAAAGAGACTTGTTGCACCTGTAAGTCTCGTCTCCTTAGGGTCTATTCCTTTAGCACATTAGACTACCTTACATTTCTCTCTCTAACTTCCCTTTTGATGTCTGGTGATTGAGTTCTTACAACGTACTTCGGTCATACGATTTTCTCCTAACACTCGTATGCTGGGGGGCAATCTGTTACACCATTTTTTGGTCATCTAACCTATTATCATTAGATGGACCCAAGTACACCATGTAAGAGCAATTTTACCCTAAGTAAAATTGCTTTCACTATGTGAAATAACTTAGTAAAACACCTTTATTAAGTTGTTTATGGTCTAAACAGGAAACCCCAAAGGAAATAATAAACAAATCTATATTTGTTTATATTTCCTCAAGGAATAATTAGTTAAACATTAATTTAATTATTATTCCTGGTCATATTTAACCCAAAACAAGGAAATCAATTAAATAAATCCTTATTTATTTTATTATTTCCTAGGAATAAGTTATTTAATCCTTATTTAAATAATATTCCTAGTTAAATTTGACTAAATCATTTATAAATAATTAAATAAATCATTATTTATTTAATTATATTTCCACTATTTCCTTAAAATAATAAATAAATCATTTATTTATTTATTATTTATAAATAAAAGATTTGACCCAAGTCAAAAATCCTTTTCCTTCCAATAAATATAATAAAATATTTCTAAAAGGCGGTTCTAGAATTTGGTTAATAATATTTTATTCATGCACCAAGTCCTAGAATACCCTAATATTTTGTTATAAATAAAAGGGTTTTCCCATTCATTTGTCACCTTTCATTGTATGTTAGATCACTTTGGATCTATACTCTTGGTCTGACTTTGAACCATTATCATTGTCACATTCTCCATTATTTGCTTTGTGAGTTCCCTTTGAGTTCTATGTTTGTCTGGGTTTTCTACACCAACAAGAGAGAGAAATTTGAGATTTGAAATGCTGAGGACTTTCAAGAAACCATCCCATTGAGGAGAATTGGAAACACCTTTCTTGTTTTCCTCTCAAGTGCCCCTTTTAATATAAAAATTCTTTCAAACATATTCTTCTGGTCTTATCTATTGGATTCATGGAGCAACATTTCATTTTTACTGCTTAATGTCTTTTTATGCATAGATCTGGATTTGGGCAGCTTTAATTGGATCAACTAACAACAGATTCGAAGATATTGGCAGCCATAATTGATGTTAGGGCTATTTTTTATGCGTAGCTAAAGTGGTATTTTTCCGACAAAGGATTCATACTAACACTTCAGTATCTAGCTAGCCTCCTTATCCTTTAACAACACCCTTTTTCTATTTCCTAGCTCTCTTTATCTGTCCTGAGAAGCTTCATCAGTAAAATCAATATCAATGTTACTGTACATCTGCTTCAGGGTGTCAATAATGTCTTTTAGTTCTTAGAAGTCCTTTTTTCTCCTTCTCTTTTACCCAAGAAATGATGGCCTTCTTAATGTTTCTTAATTGTTAACAAGGGCCTGTGCATAGGAACCATCCCTCTCAGACACAGGTCTCCAAGTATCCCCTCCTTTATCCAAACAAAATTAAATTTTAAAGGGGAGGTAAGGTTTTTATACATCCGTTTCAGCTCAAGGAGGATCCGGGAATGACCTGAGTCACCACGCATGTCAATCCATTGACGAAAATTTGCATCCCCAGAGGTGAAATCATCACTAAGCAGGAACCGATCCAATATTTTGGAAATCCTGTCATCACCCACCCTATTGTTTATCCATGTTGGAGATTTTTTGGGAAGATTTGAGTTGAACATCTTAACATCCCCCTCATACGTTTAACTTTATCTGTGATAAGGAAGCCTCCCAAACCAACAAGTACCTCTTTCTCCAATATTTTCTTGTCACGAAGGTGGAGGTTGTAAGGGAAAATGTCAATAGAGAGCTTGGGAATAGTGGTGATTATGTTGTCCACAACCAAAGATACATTGCTAACACTGAGGGAAACATACGAAGTATGCCTAGAGGGACCAAGAAAAATCAAACAACTAAAATAAGTAGCAAAGGAATTTAATGTAGGAGAACAGGGGAAAGGGACAGTACCTGCCAAATCCGACGCTGGAACAATAGAGGCCATCTCTTTATACTCCTGTGGTTGAATCGAAACCGAGTCTTGAATAGCCACCACTTCAGCTATTATCCCTCCCTCCCTTAGACCTTCATCTTCCTATTGTGTGTTGTTTCCCGTGTTTGACATCTCCATCCTAACATCCATCTCATCTACATGATCCAGGGGCCATGAGTGTTCCCATTCATATGTTTCCTGCTCTTGGAGAAGCTTAGAGGACAATCTCGAGCCAAGTATCCTAACTTGTGGCAGCGGTGACATCTGAACTGTAAGTGTTTGTAGTCGATTAAATTCTCGATATCATGAATATAAAAATTTAGAATAATCTTAGGGATCAGTTCATCTCTTGGGGAAAGATTTACCAGAATGTGTTCCGTATTCCTAGATCGGGTCTCCAAGAAAGACATGTCCACCTCCAGAAAATACCCAAGGCTATCCCGAATAGCCTGAAACACCTCTATGGTCCAAAAATAATGGGAGAGGGTAGGAAGTCTTACCAATACCATAACTTCATCCACCCGTTCTCTGTTAGCATCGAAGAGGAGATTCCATCTCTTAAACAGGATGGGAGTGATACCAAAACTCCATTATTTCAATAGAACCCATTCGAGAGTTGCTACATTCTTGAAGCTGACCATGAACCAACCTTTTGATAATATTATCACCTCTACATATATATCTGGGGCCTCCACCCATCTATGGTTTATCCATTGTGTTATGTATTCGGCCGGGAAGAATTTACCTCTCGCTCAGCCAACCAAAATTGACTATGATGCTGCCATCACACGATGAAAATGTAAATAAACACCAAAAAGTAGGTTTGGGAACTCCTGAATTTCCTTAATTACCTTTCCCTTTTTCCACTTCACCCTAGACTATCCATCGGTTTCAACATGGAATTTTTAAGAGTTTCTGCAAGCCCCCAATGTCTCCTTCTGCTTTGAACCTCCCAACAAAATCTCGTTTCCCCCTAAATGGAGATTGTCCCCTTCTAGCTGTAGAAGTGGAGCCAAAAGACCACCTGTCTGTCCCCCACTACCACCTGTCCACTAACCTTGACATTGAAAATATGTGCTATCTCCCACCTGACCAAAACCCACATCTGTATGGAAAGGGAAGCCACCACTAAGACCACCAACCATGTGGTTTCCAAAAAAATCTTTAGTACCCCTGATCCACGTAAATTCATGATACCGTTTAAATCAAGACCTTTTACTTTAGCTGAGGTGTTAGAATTTCATTTAATAAAAATGTTAATGAATCATAAATGAACATTTTCATGCTGTAAAGAAGAGGAACATAAAAAGCATTAGCAACATAAGATATTGATAACGAAGTTCGCCCAGGAGGGACTACGTCTCCAGGCTTCGGTGTCAAGATGGTGTAGGTAGCTGCATTTAGTGCTCTAAAGAGTGATGATGTACATGGATGGTGTTTTCTCTACCATATCAGGAAAATTAATGCCGGGTAAAGCCCACAGTCCCTGTTTTTTTTCTCACTTTCAATCTCTCATGGCTGCCTATAAAGTGCATTCAGAATTTTCCCTTCAATACATCTCTTATGGTTATAAACCCCATATCCACTTACATTAGAAACCCCTCAATTATGTTACCCAAGGTTGTTTCACAACCGAGATCCCTTCTCAATAGGCCTTATAGAAAAAAAATTGTTAAACACCAATCGGGTTTTTATCTCTAAACCCCGACCATATATATTAACCCCAAATGGCCAAATAGAAATACCTTTAGTAATTAAAATGAAACTATATCTCCCCTTTATATAACCCTTGGTCCTTTTTTATAAAGCGCTTCAAATCATAATTGCAACCTGTCTTAGAAAGGAGGTTAGACCAACTTGACCAGAGTATTGCAATATAATAACATTGTTTTGAAACCTTTGAGCAGATAGTTGAAGCGCTTAATTATTAACCCTTTGAAATGTTCTTGAGACAAAGTTCAAGCCTTATTTACTTTGGGCCCACCATTAACCTTCGACTTCTGCTTGTTAATTAAAAAAAATTCAATGCAAAAGTGTTGACCATACCTTGTGTTATCATTGGGGCATTTCACTGCGTGATCGCCTTTTGATCTTCCGACGTCCAGATCAAACGGTTCGTATCAATATCGCATTTTTCCTAGTACCGAAGGTTAACACCTAAAAATCGTGCGATGTGGGTGGTATTGGACAACTGACGTGGCACAAATATATTGGATCGAATTTTTATTTCAAAAACTGCTTCGAGCCCCAACTACTGTGCGAAACTCGTGGTATTTCCTCTTGAAACCGCTCACTCACAAGCCAGGTTTTGAACAGTGTTTAACTCGGGTTTTCAATGTAATTTAATACATTTATTCGACTTAAATTCTTCACATTAACTATAGGTTTAAGTCCCAATATTATCGCTCTGCAAACAACAAAACAATGCTATTGACTCCAACAGATAGAGGTTCGATAATAACCGTCGCATTCCTTACAAATTCATTATCGATGTGTCCTATGCATCTACTCAGCCTTTCCAAGGGTATTTAACTGACCCTTCAATTCCACTCTAGTCTAATCAATCATATGAAATCTCTCCATGACATACTAAAGGTAATTCCAACCCACATTTTTTTCATACAGGGGACTCTTCCTGGCCCTTATATAAAGAATCCTTATTCCTACATCTATCAAAAAAACACACAGAATTCGATTACAGTTCTAAGCGCCTTCAATCACAATATCGACATGAAACCGATTTCTTCACTGACACACAGAAGGTACTTAAAACCCAAATTTAAGAGGTTACATTCCACATTTCTCATACCTTTATCTACCGGAATTCAAATCCCATTCATACAATAATCATGGGGATTCAAGCATTCTCATACATAACTAAATCAACAAATGCACAGGCAGTACCGAAACAAATTATTCCATAATATATACATGAGATTACTTACAAAAACCCTTCTGTTCGGCCAGATATTCTAATTCAATGGCCTTATATTCTCCTACTCTACCTCTCCGGCTCCCTAGCTCTATGTAGCTCTGTGTAGGTCTGCAGGATTGTGCCCTTGAGACTTATTTTTATACAAAACTGCTAAAGAATCTATTCATATTCTTTAGTGACTCGACAAAACTCTTGAACTCCTACAATTCTAAATTTAGCCTAGTCCCTAGAGAACTGAAACTGACTACGTCTTCATGTGCCCACTAATCATTCGAGCCGTTACATTTTTCTCCACAATTAACTAAAAATAACTCAAATATGAATAATTACACAGGGAAAAAAAAACATGAGACCCCCCTTATGTTTATTTATATACAAAATATTGTCCTAAGCCTAATGCTCCTGCATCAGACTCCCTAGCTTAAAATGATTCATGATCTCCTAATCATGTGCCTCCATCCTTATCTTCCTGGAACCCACACCTTGTTCTGCAACTGGTCATGTGTTGTACTGTTATTCTTTTGCATTCCTCCTATCTTCCATATCTTAGTCTGCATATTTCCACTTGCTATGCCTTCACAGTCTGTGACCGTCTTCTTCTTGCTGCTGCTGTTCCTCTGTTTCTTTGTTGCTGTCTTCTTCTCAAACATCATCTTTCTTATAAATTCAATTTCTCTGTATAATCTGTCTTCTAACTGCTGAGTTCTTATTTTTTGAACTCTCACTCTTACTTGACTCTTAATGCTGCTTGCGGCCACCCAATCATCCATACCCTCTTGTCTTCTGCTACAGAATGACTTTTCCTGATTGTCACTCATGACAATTGCTCCATCCTCTGCCTTCAACAATTATTCAGACTGGTATTTAAATTTCCAGTCAGTATCATCATCTCTTTTCTTCTCCTGGACTAAACATCCCTTAGTCCTTCCTTCAGTACCTGCAGTCATACAAAAACCACCAAAATTATAAAACCTTTGCGTCTCTTCCTCCTCTTCTGGCAACACTTCAATTTGTTGCTCCAACATTCCTTCCAGCAAAACTCCAAGTTGTTGTTCTGTCATTTCACTCTCTTTTCAAAATGCTTTCTGCAAACATTTCAGCCATCCTTTTCTAAACACTCCATCAATATGCTGCAAACTGTGTTCATTATGTTCTTCTTCTTCTTGGACAATCTTCAATGATTGTCTTTCATCCTCTTGGATTACTTCAAGCTCTTCAAGTACTGCATTCTCATATTCTATCAGAGAAAAAATTTTATTATCTATTTCTGTAGTAACCCCAAAAGTTTTCCTTACAGTCTTCTCTTGGCTATTCAGACAAGAAAATTCTTCTCTGCCACCAACAACAACAAATTTCTGCACATAAGACATGTATGTTTCATCTTCTTTCAGCTGCTCATCTTCATTCTTCTGCACCTTCACATTCTGCAATCCAGAATTCTGAAATTGAGGTTCCCTCTCTTACATTGAATCCTGCTGATTCAGCATAATCTCCAGCAATCCAATTATTTCTTTCCATGGTTTAAAATATTCCACAGAATTGTCCTCCTCTTTCAATTGACTGTCCAATGGTGTCAATTCTCCTTCAACATTAGCAGAATCTGCATTCACAAAAAAATTGTCAAAATAAAAATCATAAGGACTTAGTCCCTTTCTCTCCTCTGCCAGCATTTCAACATGTTGTCCTAAATTTCCTCCATTTTTAATCAACACATCAGTATGTTGATTCCAACTCTTCAAACAATTCTTGAGACTGTCAGTTAGTCTCTCCTCTGCATGACCCTCTTCAAGGATGTCTCTCTGCTCTAGTTCATAAAATGAACTTTCTCATTCTCATTCATTTCTGTCCTTACAATCTGAACACCTTCTCTTTGTGTTTTTGTCCTCTACTCATGCCACAATCCTGGCATCTCATCTAACAAAACATCTTCACAATCTTCACAAGTCAAGTCTCCTGCTGTCACTATCTATTCAACCTTCATAAGAATAGAATTCTGATCTTCTATCTCTAAAGTAAATTTAGTCATCTGTCCATCATTCTTCATTTCGCCATTTAATAAAAGTAATTTTTCATTATCAACATTAACATAAAATTTATCATCATCAAACACAACTTCATTGAAATAATCTCTTTTATAAAACAAGGAATTTATGAATTCCTTCTGCTGCAGCAACTCAATCTGATCTTCATCTAAAAGATACTCATCATAATTTACTTGGAAATATTTATCTTCATTGAATATAGTTTCATCATATGAACTCTCTTCTTCAATACCTGCATTCACATACAACTTGTCAGTTTTAAAAACATAAGACCTCATGGTCTCATTTAATGATTTGATCATAAAATCTCCCTGCTGTTCCAAGTGTTATATACACTTCAGAGATTCCTCAATTTCCTCTCTTCAATTTCCTCAAGTTGTTCAACTTCCAGCTTCTGGCCATCATCACAATTTAAATCTCCTCTGCTTCCAATATGCTGGGAGGTAGAACCTTTCTCCAACTGTGCATGGACATCTTCAAAATATCTGGCTGTTCCATTTTCCTTCTCAGTGAAAACATCATCAGTTCATTCTCTCCCACATGCTTTTCTTGCAAACATACAAAAATTGACAGATGTAATGCCCTTTGACCCCTTGGTCTCACTTGAAGCTTCAATCTTAAAGTTCTTCTCCAAATACTCAATTAGTCTGAGTATTTCCTCTTTCAGCTGAGCATTTATCGTCTGCTCTCTCTTCATTTGTAGCCTCTGCCACTTTACCTGCTTCTTCATGAGCCAACAAACTCTCTGGCTTTCCTCTATCATCTTTTCCAGTTTCTAAAACTATTTACTGATCTCAGCTATCTCTTTCCAATACTCTTCATTAGTGAATTTCTTCCTCATGCCATTTTATTTGGCATCTTCCCTCACTCTTCTATTGTGGCCTCTCTAAGAACCTCTGCAATCTCTTCTATGGCTATCAGTAGCGATTTTCTCTTCCATGATTTCTTCACTCACAAGCTGCACTAAGCCTCTGCAATAGCAAGCTCTCTTGCTACAAGTTAGCTCACCAATCCCTTCCTCTGGATCCGACTTTTGGAAAGTACTGGTCCCCTGTCTATTGGAACCTTATGAGCACTCTCTTCTTCTCTTTATAGGCTTCACTCTGCAACTTCTCAAGAACAAATATGTCCTTCCTTCATCCAACCTCAGTTGGGAATCCTCTAGACTTTGCCACACTTCTTCTTCACTCAGAATCCTCTGCTGGACTCTTTCATCACTACTCTCAAAGCTGGGATCTGATTTTGCTGAGATTTCTTCCTCAATTTCTTGCACTCTGCATTCTGCAAAAATCCTTCAAACCAGAGTCAAATAAGGCTCATCAACTCACCTCCCAAGATCCCTGAATGATCCTGGTTCTTCTTTCACCTACACTGCATTTCTATATGCTGCAATCTTCAAGACTCTTTGTGTTTAACTCCAGATTCTTCACATCTGAAGACCTTCACTGTATATCTAATCAAATCTGCAATTTCTATTAAACAGATTTAAACATCAAATTTTTCATCATTGTTTCAGTACATGTGAATTTCAAAAATCAAATTTCAAAGAGATATTCGAGCTCTGATACCACTATGATGCCGGGAAAAACCCATAGTCCCTGTTTTTTTCTCACTTTGAATCTCTCATGGCTGCCTATAAAGTGCATTCAGAATTTTCTGTTCAATACATCTCTTATGGTTATAAACCCCATTTCCACTTACATTCGAAACCCCTTAACTATCTTACCCAAGGTTGTTGCATAACCAAGATCCCTTCTCAATAGGCCTTATAGAAACAAATTGGTTAAACAACAATCAGGTTTTTATCTCTTAACCCCGACCATATATATTAACCCCAAATTCCTGAATAGAAAGACCTTTAGTAATTAAAATGAAACTATATCTCCCCTTTATATAACCCTTTGTCCTTTATTACAAAGTGCTTCAAGTCATAATTGGAACCCGTCTTATAAATGAGGTTAGACCAACCCGACCATAGTATTGCAAAATAATAACATTGTTTTGAAACCTTTGAGTAGATACTTCCAACGTTTAATTATTAATCGTTTGAAATGTTCTTGAAACAATGTTCAACCCTTATTTACTTCGGGCCCACCATTAACCTTCAACTTCTTCTTGTTAATTAAAAAAAATTCAATGCAAAAGTGCCAACCATACCTTGTGATATCATTCGAGCATTTCACGGTGCGATCACCATTTGATCTTCCGACCTCAAGATCGAATGGTTCGTATCAATATCACGTTTTTCCTAGTACCGAAGGTTAACACCTGAAAATTGCACGATGTGGGTGGTATTGGATAGGTGACATGGCACAAATATATTGGATCGTGTTTTTATTTCGAAAACCGCTTCGAGCCCCAAATTCTATGGGAAGCCCGTGATATTTCCTCCCGAAACCGCTCACTCACAAGCCAAGTTTTGAACAGTGTTTAACTTGGGTTTTCACTGTAATTTAATACATTTCTTTGACTTAACTTCTTCGCGTTAACTCTAGGTTTAAGTCCCAATATTATTGCTCCTCCAACAACAAAACAATGTTATTGACTCCAACAGAGAGAGGTTTGATAATAACCATCGCATTCCGTACAACTTCGTTATAGATGTGTCTTGCGCATCTACTCAGCCTTTCCAAGGGTATTTAACCGACCCTTCAATTCCACTTTGATTTAATCAATCATCTAAAATATCTCCATGATATACTAAAGGTAATTCCAACCCACATTCTGTTCAGATAGGGGACTCTTCTTGGCCCTTATACAAGGAATCCTTATTCCTACATCTATCAAAAAAACACACAGAATTCGATTTACAGTTGTAAGTGCCTTCATTCAAAATATCGACATGAAGCCAATTTCTCCACTGACACACAGAGGGCACTTAAATCGGAAATTTAAGAGGTTACATTCCACATTGCTCATACTTTTATCTACTGGAATTCAAAGCCCATTCATACAGTAATCGTCAGGATTCAAGCATTCTCATATAGAACTAAATCAAAAAATGCACAGGTAGTACTGAAACAAATTATTCCATAATATATACATGAGATTACTTACAAAAACCCTTATGTTCATCCAGATCTTCTAATTCAATGGCCTTCTATTCTCCTACTCTTCCTTTGCGGCTCCCTAGCTCTATGGAGCTCTGTGCAGGTCTGCAGGACTATGCCCTTGAGACTTATTTTTATAAAAAACTGCTAAAGAATCGATTCAGATTCTTTAGTGACTCGAAAAAACTCTTGAACTCCTAAAATTCTAAATTTAGCCTAGTCCCTAGACAACTGAAACTAACTATCGCTTCATGTGCCCACTAATCATTTGGGCAGTTACATTTTTCTCCAAAATTAATTAAAAATCACTCAAATATGAATAATTACATAGGGAAACAAAAACATGAGACCCCCCTTATGTTTATTTATATACAAAATATTTTCCTTAGCCTAATGCTCCTGCATCAGACTCCCCGAGTTAAAATTATTCATGATCTCCTGATCATGTGCTTCCATCCTTATCTTCGTAGATCCCACACCTTGTTCTGCAACTGGTCATCTATTGCAGTGTTCTTCTTTTGAATTCCTCCTGGCTTCCATATCTTAGTCTGCATCTTTCCACTTGCTATGTCGTCACAGTCTGTGACTGTCTTCTTCTTGCTTCTGCTATTCCTCTTCTTCTTCACTGTTGTCTTCTTCTGAGACATCAACTTTCTTATAAATTCAATTTCTCTATATAATCTATCTTCTGACTGCTGAGTTCTTATTTGTTGAACTCTCACTCTTACTTGAATCTTACTACTACTTGTGGCCACCCAATCATCCATACCCTCTTGTGTTCTGCTACAGAAAGACTTTTCCTGATTGTCACTTATGGCAATTTCTCCATCCACTGCCTTTAGCAATTCTTCAGACTGGTATTTAAATTGCCAGTTAGTATCATCATCTCTTTTCTTCTCCTGGACTAAACATCCCTTAGTCCTTCCTTTAGTATCTGCAGTCATAAAAGAACCACCAAAATTATAAAACCTTTGTGTCTCTTCCTCCTCTTCTGGCAACACTTCAATTTGTTGCTCCAACATTCCTTCCAGCAACACTCCAAGCTGTTGTTCTGCCATTTCACTCTCTTTTCCAAATGATTTCTGCAAACATTTCAACCATCATTTTTCAAACACTGCATCAATATGCTGCAAACTGGGTTCAACATGTTCTTCTTCTTCTTGTACAATCTTCAATGATTGTCTTTCATCCTCTTGAATTACTTGAAGCTCTTCAAGTACCGCATTCTCATCTTCTATCAGATAAAAAATATAATTCTCTATTGTTGTAACAGCCCCAAAATTTTTCCTTACAGTCTTCTCTTGGCTATTCAAACAAGCCAATTCTTCTCTGCCACCAACAGCAACAAATTTCTGCACATGAGACATGACTGTCTCATCTTCTTTCAGCTGCTCATATTCATTCTTCTGAACCTTCACATTCTGGAATCCCCAATTATGAAATTGACTTTCCCTCTCTTGCATTGAATCCTGTTGATTCAACATAATCTCCAGCAATCCAATTCTCTCATTCCATTGTTTAAAATATTCCATAGAATTTTCCTCCTGTTTCAATTGACAATCCAATGGTGTCAATTCTCCTTCAGCATCAGTAGAATTTGCATTCACAAAAAAATTGTCAAAATAAAAATCATAAGGCCTTATTTCCTTTTTCTCCTTTGCCAGCATCTCAGTATGTTGTCCTAACTTTCCTCCATTTTTAATTAGCACATCAGTATGCTGATTCCAATTCTTCAAACAATTCTTGAGACTGTCAGTTAGTATCTCCCCTGCATCACCCTCTTCAAGGATGTCTCTCTACTCTAGTTCATAAAAATAAATTTTCTCATTCTCATTCATTTCTATCCTTACAATCTGAACACCTTCTCTCTATGGTTTTGTCCTCTGCTCATGCCACAATCCTGGAATTTCATCTGAGAAAAAATCTTCACAATCTTCACAAGTCAAGTCTCCTGTTGTCACTATCTCTTCAACCTTCATCAGAATAGAATTCTGATCTTTTATCTTTGAAACAAATTTATTCATCTATCCATCATTCTTCATTTCGTCATTTAATAAAATCAATTTGTCATTATTAGCATTAACAACAAATTTATCATCATCAAACACAACTTCATTGAAATAATCTCTTTCATAAAACAAGGAATTTATGAATTCCTTCTACTGTAGCAACTCAATCTGATCTTCATCTGAAATATACTCATCATATTTTACTTGGAAACATTCAGCTTCATTGAATACAGTTTCATCATATGAAATGTCTTCTTCAATACCTGCATTCTCACGCAACTTGTCAGTTGTAAAAACATAAGACCTCATGGTCTCATTTGATGATTTGATCATCAAATCCCCCTGCTGTTCCAATTATTCTATACACTTCAGAGATTCCTCAATGGTCCTCTCTTCAATTTCCTCAAGCTGTTCAACTTCCAGCTTCTGGCTATCATCACAATTTAAATCTCCTCTGCTTCCAATATGTTGGGAAGCAGAACCTTTCTCCAACTGTGCATGGACATCTTCAAAATATCTGGTTGTTCCATTTTCCTTCTTAGTGACAACATCAGCATTTTTATCTCTCCCACATGCTTTTCCTGCAAACATACAAAAATTGTCAAATGTAAGGCCCTTTGACCCCTTGGACTCACTTGAAGCTTCACTCTTCAAGTTCTTCTCCAAATACTCAAACACTCTGAGTATTTCCTCTTTCAGCTGAGCATTTACCATCTTCTCTCTCTTCCTTTGTAGCCTCTACCACTTTACCTCCTTCTTCATGAGCCAAAAAACTCTCTGGCTTTCCTCTATCATCTTTTCCATTTTATAAAACTCTTTACTCATCTTAGCTATATCTTTCCAATACTCTTCATTAGTGAGTTTCTTCCTCATGCAATTTGCTTTGGCATCTTCCCTCACTCTTCTGTTGTGGCCTCTCTCAGAATATTTGCAATCTTTGCAATGGCTATCAGTAGCCATTTTATCTTCCACGAATTATTCACTCACAAGCTACACTAAGCCTCTGCAATAGCAAGCTCTCTTGCTGCAACTTACCTCACCAATCCCTTCCTCCGGATCCATATTTAGGAAAGTACTGGTCCCCTATCTGCTGGAACCTTCTGAGCACTCTCTTCTTCTCTTTCTAGGCTTCACTCTGCAACTTCTCAAGAACACATATGTTCTTCCTTCATCCAACCTTAGTTGGAAATCCTCCAGGTTCTGCCACACTTCTTCTTCACTCAGAATCCTCTGCTGGACTCTTTCATCACTACTCTCAAAGCCGTGATTTGATTTTGGTGAGATTTCTTCCTCAATTTCTTACACTATGAATTCTATAAACAAATCCTTCAAACCAGAGTCAAATAAGGCTCATCAACTCACCTCCCAAGATCCCTGAATGATATTTCTTCTTCTTTCACCTGAACTGCATTTATATCTGCTAAAATCTTCAAGACTCTTTGTCTTTAACTTCAGATTCTGCACATCCGGAGACCTTCAGTGCATATCTAATCAAATATGAAATTTCTGTTAAATATATTTAAACATCAAACTTTTCATTTCTGTTTCAGTACATGTGCATTTCAAAAATAAACTTTCAAAGAGCTATTCCATCTCTGACACCATTATGATGTCAGGTAAAACCCACAGTCCCTATTTTTTTCTCACTTTCAATCCCTCATGGCTGCCTATAAAGTGCATTTAGCATTTTCCCTTCAATACATCTCTTATGCTTATAAACCCCATATCCAGTTACATTCGAAACCCCTCAACTGTGTTACCCAAGGTTCTTTCACAACCAACATCCCTTCTCAATAGGCCTTATAGAAACAAATTGGTTAAACACCAATCGGGTTTTTATCTCTAAACCCCGACCATATATATTAACCCCAAATGCCCAAATAGCAAGACCTTTAGTAATTAAATTGAAATTGTATCTCCCCTTTATATAACCCTTGGTCCTTTTTTATAAAGCGCTTCAAATCATAATTGGAACCAGTCTTATAAAGGAGGTTAAACCAACCCGGCCATAATATTGCAATATAATAACATTTTTTTGAAAGATTTGAGCAGATACTTCTAGTGCATAATTATTAACCCTTTGAAATGTTCTTCAAACAATGTTCAACCCTTATTTACTTTGGGCCCACCATTAACCTTCGACTTCCACTTGTTAATTAAACAAAATTCAATGCAAAAGTGTCGACCATACCTTGTGTTATCATTCATGCATTTCATTGTGCGATCGTCGTTTGATCTTCCAACCTCTGGACCTCTGGATCGAACGGTTCGTATCAATATCATTCCTAGTAGCGAAGGTTAACACCTAAAAATCACGCGATATGGGTGGTATTAGACAGGTGACATCGCATGAATATATTGGATCGTGTTTTTATTTCGAAAACTGCTTGGAGCGCCAACTGCCGCGTCAAACCCATGGTATTTCCTCCCGAAACCGCTCACTCACAAGCCGGGTTTTGAACAGTGTTTAACTCGGGTTTTCACTGTAATTTAATACATTTCTTCGACTTAACTTCTTCGTGTTAACTCTGGGGTTAAGTACCAATATTATCGCTTTGCCAAGAACAAAACAACGCTATTGACTCCAACAGACAGAGGTTCGATAATAACCATCGCATTCCATACAACTTTGTTATAGATGTGTCTTGCGCATCTACTCAGCCTTTCCAAGGGTATTTAACTGACCCTTCAATTCCACTCTGGTTTAATCAATCATCTGAAATCTTTCCATGGCACACTAAAGGTAATTCCAACCCACATTATGTTCATACAGGGGACTCTTCTTGGCCCTTATACAAGGAATCCTTATTCCTACATCTATCAACAAAACACACAGAATTTGATTTACAGTTCTAAGCGCCTTCAATCACAATATCGACATGAAGCCAATTTCTCCACTGACACACAGAAGGTGCTTAAACCTCAAATTTAAGATGTTACATTCCGCATTTCCCATACCTTTATCTATTTGAATTCAAAGCCCATTCATACAGTAATCATGGGGATTCAAGAATTCTCATACAGAACTTAATCAAAAAATCTAGAGGTAGTACTGAAACAAATTATTCCATAATATATACATGAGATTACTTAAAAAAACCCTTCTTTTCAGCCAGATCTTCTAATTCAATGGCCTTCTATTGTCCTACTCTGCCTCTCTGGCTCCCTAGCTCTATGCAGCTCTGTGCATGTCTGTAGGACTGTGCCCTTGAGACTTATTTTTATAAAAAATTGTTAAATAATCGATTTATATTCTTTAGTGACTCGACAAAACTCTTTAACTCCTACAATTTGAAATTTAGCCTAGTCCCTAGACAACTGAAACTGACTACCTCTTCATGTGCCCACTAATCATTTGGGCAGTTACATTTTTCTCCACAATTAACTAAAAATCAGTCAAATATGAATAATTACATAGGGAAACAAAAACATGAGACCCCCCATATGTTTATTTATATACAAAATATTGTCCTGAGCCTAATGCTCCTACATCAAAAATTCCCTCATGCAAGAGTGGTTGGACCTCTCCATGAGATGTTCCACTATATCAACTGTCATTCAGAAATAGGAGTCATATGAGTATGAAAGTAGCTCACACATAATGAATATGAGTATCCTGCCAGCATGGCAACAAAGGGATGTAAATCAAACATACATGTGGCAATAAGTATCCCACCAACATAGCAACAAAGGGATCTCAGACATCAATGACAATCCATGATAGAAACTACATCTCACATCAAGAACAAAACAAGATCCCTCATCAAACATCAGTAAGGATCTATACAACAAAATGCATCTTATAGAAAATAGACAAATAATTACATGATCACATTGCATATACCGCACATCCTAGAACTATTTGAAGAAAAGGATGATAAACTTATAGATATTGTTGTATCATCAATCTACTGGGATCAAGTATCCTAAAAACAACTGCTCAAACATTGAATGCTCACACCTGCAACTCCACTTTGAAAAGTGGCTGAAAAACATAAGGCTCAGATGGAAAATTTGACTACACTGTTGAACTCGTGTCGCTGAGAGGTGTAGGATTGACTGTCAGTTCGTTGAATTATGACAAAGTGAAAATTTGGGCCTCAGGGAATCTTTTATATTCCCCCTAGATTCCTCAAAGATGCTTCTCCATAGGGAATCTAGAAATATGCAACTCAAAACATGAATTTGATCTCACCATTGAGATCCTTGCAAAATTTCGAGAAGAATGAGTATAAGGTTCACCTCATTCCGACACCGGTGAATTTCAGCCTCTAAGGAATCTGAAAAATTCACTCAAGATTCCTAAAGATTTTCCTCCATAGGGAATCTACAAAACTGCTGCTCCAATGGAAAATTTTGGCACACCATCACATTTCCTATGAAATTCTAGTTAAAATGCATATAAATTTTAATACATTTTTAAAATTTTACCTCCTTGGGATCAAAAGATTCCGTTAGCATCAAACAAGAATCTCTCTCGAACTACGTGCCTGCACTGCCTTGAACTGCATTTCATTCCTCTACTGGATGGCATATGCGCACTCTAGAATCGAAGGTTTAAATAAATTTCGTGGGGTGGAAATTACCATTAGACATGTTGGGCTCATTGGAAAATTTAGGAAATTAGTTAAGGGAGGTCGGGGGATCAAATCCCTCCTCCCTTAAGTTAAGCATGCATGATTTTTATGGGTGTGTTGAATTTTAAATTTGGTATGGGTCTCATCCGCATTGGGCAGCCCACCTAACCAACTCCACTGTATTTTTAATGGTCATGTTATATATAACATATAACACATGTTAGGGTTTAAATATGGTCGTGGGTATTTTAATATGGTAACCATATACATAATACTTACCATAACAATATAACCACCCCTTCCAAACTTTTGTTGGTTTTATAATGTTTAATATGCCATATTGATTTTTTTTTTAA
Source organism: Pinus albicaulis (assembly GCA_034641835.2). Lineage (NCBI taxonomy): Eukaryota > Viridiplantae > Streptophyta > Pinopsida > Pinales > Pinaceae > Pinus > Pinus albicaulis. Next base: position 1,448,420,562 of record CM076580.1, read on the forward strand.
TGATATGGTTATAATAACCATATTCTATTGTATGGTATATTTTAATGATATTCATAACCACATTTTAATATAAAGTTTTAATGATTTTTTCTTTTATGTGGTTGTTTTAATATTTGGTTTTTGTCTTTTCTGCAGGTTGAGGGCCAATAGAGAAGTGCCATGTGCTAGGGCTTGGTACGCTGCAATGTGGGTCCCACCTTCTCATTGGGATGCCATGTGGCATGTTGTGGGCCCCACTTCCCTTGCCTTGAAAAAACCTCAAACTCCTCTAACTCCCTCATACTATCTTATATTGACCCATCATTCACATTGTTGCGATCAGGGTGATGATCTCTTCAATTTGAAGCTGAGTTTGTCACCTTCCCATCAATTTGAATTTCGAGCCTTTTTCCAAGCCATTGGTGTCTGAAGATCCACTTGGACCAATATTCCCCACTGAGGAGCTTTTTCTCCTCCAAAACCATCAACTTCTATCCATCACCAACTGTATGCAAATGTATTTGAAAGGCACATTCCCACATGAATCCTTCACCTGACATACTTTGGAATCGGAATGCAATTCCAACACCTGCAACTGCTGCAACACAAATGTCTGAAAAGGCACATACCTTGAAGAATCCTTCACCTTTGTCCTTGGGAATCAGAATGAAAATGCTAGCACCTGCTTAAAGCTGCATTGAGAATTCTATGCTTAATGTGACCAAATATGACCCAAACATTCCCATACTTTCCACGAGTTTAGATGCTCGGTGATCAAGATTACATCAAATTGAAATCACACCCCAACTATAATTGCAAGAACAAAAACATCATCGTCACATTTCAAAGTGATGGAAAACAAATATTCACTTTTACATAAAAGAAATACATCACACGATTTATAAAAGAAGGCCAAAATATCATTGTTGATGAACAAGCAATGGAAAAACACATCATCACTCTTACAGTTAAAAAATCAAACATATAATTTCAAAACACGACCATGAAAAGTGAACATGTCAAGAAAAAAAATTCTAGAAAAAACCCTCTTTAGCGAAGTGAATGGGCCATTCCCTTGTGGGAAATTTGCTTTTCAATCAACTCTTTTGACTGGTTTCTAGACATATGTTTTTTCTTTGAGACACCGCTCTGGATGGAGTCTCCAAAATGTGGATCTTTGATGGCCTTTTTGGTCGCAATAACTCCAATGAGTCTTCTTCCTCCAGACCTTCTTGACCGGTTTTTTTCCCTGTTGTGGAGAAGGCTTTCTGTGCCTCATCCTCCTTTGTGTTGCCATCCTTTTCCAACACTTAGAAATAACATGGTTATGTAAACAAAAAAAATGACAATTTTTTCAATGCTATGATTTAAGACCATGATTAGAAACATTCTTATAATCAAAATGCACTCTGGAGTAGTGAGACTTGTTATAACTTCCCTGGTGGTCTCCGGTGCGATCATGGTGATGAGATCTTTCCTCTACTCTTTCACTGCAACATGCACTACCATGGAACGATGGTGAAGTATTCCCATCAATCCTCTTCCCTGGTGAGTTAAATAGTGTTTGTTTGCCTCTGATTTTTTTCGAACATCCTCCTTCAGTGTATCCCAAATCTGCGTAGCGATGTCTATGCTCAACCTCCAATTTATGAGTTATGCCTTCACCATGAATGCCAAGTCCTCCTCCTTTGTACCCCATTTTTATGAGGAGTCTCATGCTGGTTCCTTTAATGGGGATCTCCACACTTCTAACAGAAATGATATCATGTGAAGAAACTGAATAGAAATCAACACTGTTTACCTCAGTTTTCGATTTTGAAACATGTGAAGAGAGCTTCTTTGAGCCTTCGTTGCACTTCACTTCCTCCAAGGCCTCTGTCTCAGATCGTAGCTGAAGCTGCAATCACTACTTATCCTCCTTCTCTTTCTCTAGGAGTGCCTTGAATGCATCATGATTTTCTTGAACACTTTCGTTCTTGTGATTCAATTCTTCCAACACCTCTATCGTGGCTTGCAACTAAGGTTGTAATCAATGTTTATCCTCCTTCTCTTCCTATAGGATTATCTTTAAGTCAACATTGTTTGATTCTTCTTTTTCATACGCTTCGTACAACATGTACACTTTCATGGACACCCTGAGCTTGGTCCCATACACGTCTTTGACATTCTCCATTTCTCAACTCAGCGAATGTCTAATGGTTTACACCTCCAATCCAAATCAGTAAGGAGACTGCTGTGATACCACTTGATCTGGGTAAATTCTTGATACCCTTTAAACTGAGACCTTTTACTTCGACTGATGTGTTAGAATTTCATTTAATCAAAGCGTTAATGAATCATAAATGAACATCTACAAGTTGTAGAGAAGAGGAACATAAAAATCATTAGCAACATGAGAAATTGATAACGGAGTTCGTCCAAGAGGGACTACGTGTTCGAGCCACCGTGTGAAGATGGTGTAGGCCACTGCATTAAGTGCTAGAAAGAGTGATGATGTACATGGATGGTGTTTTCCCTACCATGCAAGGAAAATTCCCTCACGTAGGTGTGGCTAGACCTCTCCACGAGATTTTCCCTTATAGTAACTCTCATTCACAAAAATGACTCCTATTAGTATGAAAGTAACTCACACATAATGACTATGAGTATTCCGCCAGCATGGAAACAAATGGATCTAGATCAAACATACATGTAAGAATGAGTATCCCGCTAACGTGGCAACAAAGGTATCTTAGACATCAATGAAAATCCATGATCGAAATTACATCTCACATCAAGAACAAAACAATATACCTCATCAAACATCAATAAGGATTTATGCAACACAATGAATCTTATAGAAAATAGACAAAGAAGTGCATGATCACATTTCATATACCTCACATCCTAGAGCTATCTGAAGAAAAGGATGATAAAATTTTGGATCTGGTTGTACCACAAATATCGTGGCATCGAGTATCCTGAAAATGACGGCTCACACATTGAATGCTGACACTGCAAACTCCACTTTGAAAAGTGGCCAACAAACATAAGGCTCATATGGAAAATTTGACTACAGCACTGAACTCGTGTTGCCGAGAGGTGTAGGATCGACTGCCAATTTGTTGAATTATGACAAAGTGAAAATATAAGCCATAGGGAATCTTTTAAATTCCCCCTAGATTCCCCAAATATGCTACTCCACATGGAATATGGAAATAAACAACTCAAAATAGGAATTTGATCTCACCATTGAGATTCTTGTGAAATTTCGAGAAGAATGAGTATAAGGTTGACCTCATTATGACACAGGAAAATTTCAACCTCCAAGGAATCTGAAAGATTCTCTCAAGATTCTTGAAGATTCTCCTCCACAAGGAATTTGAAAAACTGATGCTCCAAAGGAAAATCTAGGTGCACCATCACATTCCTTGCGAAATTCTGGTTAAAATGCATATAAAGTGTAATACATTATGAAAATTTTACCTACTAGGGATCAAAAATATTACCATGGCATCAAACAAGAATCTGTCTCAAACTGCATGCCCACACCACCTCGAATTGCGTGCCTATCCTCTACTGCCTGGCCTAGGTGCACTTCTAAATCGAAGGTTTAAATAAATTTCATGGGGAGGAAATTCCCATGTGAGACGTTGGGCACGTTGGCAAATTTCTAAAATTCGTTAAGGGGGGTTGGAGGATCAAATTCTGCCTCCCTAATGTTAAGCATGCACGATTTCTATGGGTGCATTGAATTTTAAATTGGGTATGGGTCAGGTCCGCATTGGGTGGCCTTCCCAACCAATTTCATCATATTTTGAGTGGTCATGTTATATATAACATATAACATATGTTATGGTTTAACTATGGTCGTTTTGTATTTGGATATGGTAACGATACACATAATACTTACCATAACAATATAACCACCCCCTCCAAATATTTCATTGGTTTTGTAATGTTTAATATGCCATATTTAATGTTTATTTAACGATGTGGTTATAATAACCATATACTATTGTATGGTACTTTTTAATGATATTCATAGCCATATTAATTTAATATATAGTTTTAATGGTTTTGTCTTTTAAGTGGTTGTTTTAATATTTATTTTTTGTCTTTTATGCAGGTTGAGGGAAAATGGAGGAGTGCCATGTGTTAGGTCTTGGTAGGCTGTTATGTGGGTCTCACGTGCTCACCAGGATTCCATGTGGCATGTTGTGGGCTCCACTTTCCATTCCTTGAAAAAACTTCAAACTACTCTAAATCCATCATACGAGCTCAGATTGGCACGCCATTCATATTGTTGCGATCAGGGCGGCGAGCTCTTCAATTTGAAGCTGAGTTTTTCACCTTCTTGTCAGTTTGAATTTCGAGCCTTTTTCCAAGCCACCAGTGTCTGAAGATCCACCTGGATCAACCCCAATCCAGATCAATCTTCCCCGCATGTTCATTTATAGTAAGACCCCACAAGAGATCCACGTCCTTTCCAGAGGTGTTAGTATGAGGCAAAATATGCTCCTTCTAGAGGGAGTCACCACCTTTAATCACTAGGAGCAGCTGGACCCCAACCTCAAGAGTTTGTCCCAGCCCCACAGACGATTCTCCACCCACATCCAGCACAACATCCTCCAAGCCTCCAGATCTGAACAGAGGGTAGGGAGACAGATTCTTTTTAACCTTACTGGATGAGGAGACTAGATCATAATGGTCCAAAACCAACCCTTTGGTGATCGGGGGAGAAACCACCACTGGACTAACATAAACTAAAGGAATAAGGGTTTGTTTATAATCACCCCTGATGGAGGCGAAACCATTCATCAGGTTCAACCTAAGCTTATCCAAACCAACCTCTTCCAAGTGAGACTGAGCCTGCAAGGAGACTCTTTTTAATTTTTTTTTTTGGTTCCATACCTAAGATATACAAAATTTCTTCTGCCGCACGTTCCACATCAACGAATTCCCTCTCATTACCCATGAGGCCGAGAAAGATGGCTCGACAGGGAAAACCCACAATGCTCCAAGGCTAACAAAAGGAGAAACCAAGAAGCAGAGAACTTGCACCAATTAAAAACAAAAAAACCGCCAGGTGAAAAAAAAACAAGAAGGATCCAAACCCTAAACCAATAGTAAGACCCCTCTGATAAGAAAAACGACCCACCTTCATAGAAAATCCGACAGAAAAACCGGAAGAAAACTACTACACAATACTCTTAACTCCCTTCGAAGAAACTGACAATTTCCAAAAAGCGACAAACAAACTCCGAAAAAATAATGATTATTTATAATTATAAAGAAGTTGAATATATAACTAACCGTTAAACAAAATTTATAATGTAAATAAATTGTTTCTCAATCAGAAATGAAAACAAAGTAAAAAAATATTTCTTAATTGTAAATGAAAACACAGGTATTTAAATAATAGTTCAAAACATATTTAATTATCTTCTAAAGCAAATCGTAGTCGTTATGGTATATTAGAGGTCAATGTTTTAAGCGATCCAAAATTTTAATATTTTATTTTTGAATTAGAATTTAATAAAATTATTTTTCTCTATATTTTATCTAAAATTGAAAATATTAATTTTCTATGTATATAATATAAATTAATATAATTATTTTATTTTATTTTAATCGTTTTTTTGTCATTTTTATAGAAAGATTACATGGAGGATAGTATTTTACCGAAATTGTACTAACCTCACTCATACTAAATTTATTAGCGAGTAGGTAGTTTCCCAAAATCACAATAAAATTTCATGTATGTCGGAAATACTGGAAGCTAAGGAACAATTGTTACCGAGGCTTTATTGTTGTAACCAGAATACATTAAGTTAGTAGTTTCTTTTTAAGCATGGAGACTGCAAATGAATTATTACAATTTTCCACAAGAAATAAAATACTTCTAGTAGGGAAAATGATGTGGGAATTGCTAATTTTTATGTCAACAACATGTTTATTCTCTAGACATTAGTGAGCATGGAAAATGTTTTAAATGGTCAAAGTTCAAATGTAAATATGAAAACATATTCAAGAATTATAAAGAAGAACACACTGATACAAGTGTAACAATAATAATATTCACTGAGAGTGATAATCTAACCTATGTTGCTATGCTTGATCGAAGTGGTCCAAAGGTACCTTTTGTGATGCATTATATTGTTCAAAATGGCAACAAGAAAATCCTGATTTAATTTTCCCTTGAATTAAATTAGGAGAAAATTGTAACTCCACATCACAAGACTATTGAAATTCAACAAGAAAATGCACCACATACTAGTGTGGGATTCCAGTCACACATGGGTGGAAAATTCAGTGACACATTAGTGCTAAATGTGGGTGTCTAATTTATTTATCCCTTAAATGAATTGGACAATAAATTGTAATATTATCTCATAACAACTTGTAATATTTAACTAAGTGAGATAGAATTAGTTAAATCTTGAATTTCGAGTTGAGGGTCAATGGTGAGGCATGTAGAGTGATTCTATTGTTTACACGGTCCAGTTGAAGTTGTAGCATTAGTGTGGTGTGAGTGTAATCAATTAACTCCAATTAATTTAGTTAAAATCAGTTTAACTAGTTCTAACTGAGTGATGAGCTAGTGGCAGGTCAAGTGAGTTAAATTAGATTTAACTCACAAGTAGTGATCTACCAAGTAAGTGATGATTTTCTATTATTAGCTGCATGCATTTAAAATCTGATGGAGACCTAATTGAGACAAAGGTTAGTGAACTACCTAGGTGCCATTATAAAGCCACAGGATGCCCATGAAGGATTGTGTGAGCAAGGAAGGCTAAAGGTGGGCTGAAAATTGGTTGTGTATCTGCCCAATTTCACCTAGATCACTGTGAGGCGTTTGGTAGAGTGTATGAAGTTCTTGTGAACACACATGCATTGTATTTTTTCATGATTCCTTGGTTGATTATACAATAGATATGGAGGGGTTCTGAGACGATTATTTCCCCACAAAATCTTGTGTTGTGCGATTGATTTACTTCTTTCTTTTACTTGCATGTGATTGAGTGATCATTATTTATATTCCACAACTATTGTAGAAGGATTCAGTATCCTGTTTTAGTATATTGCATGATTGGATTGAATCAATTGGTGTAATATCTACATGGTATTAGAGCGTCAGGAATCACAATAGTGGAGAAGTAATTGAGTTTGTGTTGAACAATATTCAAATTTGCACATACATTATTTAGAGATAGAATCTCACTAGAATGTCTTTCATAGGCTTGAGACTCAAATATGCACTAACCACTCGAGGGAAATTTGAACTATATTGCACAGAGAGACAAGATGGAGGCATTATTGGAGGATAATGGGTTGAAGGAGTTCATTGAAACCAATAATCCTGAACTCAATCAAGAATATGTTGCACAACATGAAGCATGGAGGAAGAATGTCGCAAAGATGAGAAGGATGTTATTAGAGGGATTTCGAGATCATATTTTCTTGATTGTCCATGCATCGGAAACTCTATATGCTATGTGGAAGGTCTTGACAGATCTTTTTAAAAGAAGAAGTGACCATAGAAAATTGGCACTCAAGGACAAGTTCAAGAAAATCAAAATGGAGAAGGGCAACATATTCCAAAAATACTTGACCAAGTTCAGTAAATGTCGAGACGAGCTTGGAAATGTTGGGATTGTTGTAGCTGATGATGAATTGGTAAGCCTAACACTTCTAGGCCTTCCCAAGGGAATTCATAGCTACCAGGACTCTGTGAAAGGAAAAGAGAAGTTACTAGATTGTGAGAAACTATGGTTGGATTTGCTACAAGAAGAGTTTCAATAGAATATGAGGGATGGATCCTCATCCAAGACTGATGATGAGGAAAATTGTGCCTCGGTTGGTAAGGAAAAGAAGGGGAAGGGGAAAAAGTCCTATTCCAAATATGAGACCAGCAAAGAAGGCAAGAAGTGAGACATGTCAAAGGTTAAATGTTTCAACTGTCATGATCATGGACACTATTGCACAAAGTGTCCATAAAAGAAAAAGAACAACAAGAAGGCTCTGGGAGCTACAACGGGTGAAGCTTTGGCCTCAAAATTTGAGTTGGAATTATCTATCATCACATGCACGGTGTCAACTGTGATGGTATATATGTGGCACTTGGATAGTGGAGCATATTTCCACATGACGGGAAACAAAGAACTCTTTACTAGCTTGGAGGAGAAGGATCTTCAGATGCACATCAAGATGGGTGATGACGGGAGGTATAACTCTACCAGAATTAGTACAATTAATTTCCAAAGACATCCAAGTAAACCTTTCACATTAAAACATGACATAATATACCATGCTTGAAAAATAATTTAGTTCCTGTTGCTAAGTTGGAGGACCTTGGATATGATGTGGCTTTTAGTGAAGGAAAGGTGTTTCTTCGTCACAAAGCCACATGATAGGTAAAGAAGATTGGGGTTTGTGTGAATAACCTCTACAAAATTTATGTAGATGTTTGCACAACATTGAGCAGTAAAGCAGGGGAGGTGGTGAGCCAGGATACAGGTGAGTTATGGCATAGGATATTGGGAAATCTACACCACAGTTCTTTGAGGATCATGCAGCAGAATTTTGTAGGTCTTCCAAAGGGTACTCTTGCGCAAATACACACATGCAAGGGATGCACGATGGAAAAGTATAAAAAGGCAACCTTTCATGAGATGGAGAACCAATCAATGAAAATTCTTGAGATAGTTCACTCAGACGTGTGTGGTCCATTCTCTATAGCTACCACAACAAAGCACAAGTATTATGATGTGATTTTTGTTGATGACTATTATAGAAATTATTGGATCTTTTTTTTGCATAATAAATATCAAACATTCTCGAAGTTTTGTGAGTTCAAAGCACTATTATAGAAAGATACATGGAATAAGGTGAAGGCTCTAAGGAGATACAATGGTTGTGAGTATATCTCTAATGAATTCAAGAACTTCTGGACCGAAGAAGGAATTCAGAGAGAATTGATTGCACCTCATAACCCATAACAAAATGGGGTTGTAGAAAGAGATAAAAAAAAAACTGTGGGAGCAACACAAGCTATGTTACATGATCAGGGTCTGCCATTGCATCTATGGGTAGAGGAATGCAACACAACAATATTTGTGCAGGACTGTAGCCCTCATCTGATACTTGGCATGATTACACCAGAGGAGGATTTTTTAGGTAAGAAACCAGATGTTTCATATTTTATTTTTTTTGGCTCATATTTCTATTTCCATGAAACCAAAGATGCCAGGAAGAAGCTAGAACCAACAAGAGGTGTTGGGATATTTATGGGGTACATTGATACTCCCCACAACTATCGAGTATATTTTTCGGCTAACAGGATGACATTTTTCTGGAGAGATATTAAATTTGATGAGGAGAAAGCCATGTGATTTTCTCTTGAGAGGGATCCTAACTTGCATGCAGATGAGGAACTCTTAGTTCCAAAGGATGAAACTCAATATGTGGAACAACCACAAGTAGAGAATCATCGAGTGGCAGAAACCACTCATGCAAACCCATCCAACAGAAATTGTAGGAAGCACACCAAAGAGGTTGACATATTGATGCTAGATGTGACAGAGAATGTAGGTGCACCTACATCACAACGCAGGTAGATAAGGTCCCCAGATAGGTATATTGGATACATGGCTCTTATGAGCAAGTGTATTGTGATAGAAGCATCCTCTTTTGAGGAAGCAGTGTAGCAACCAACATGGGTTCATGGCATGTTTGAGGAGTATGAATCCATTATTATAAAATAGTGCATGGGAAGTGGTCGCGAGACCAGTGGGGAAGTCAGTGGTTGGATCCAGGTGGATCTACAAGGTGAATCAAGCAGAAGATGGGATTGTGGAGAAATACAAGGCTATAGTTATGGCCCAAGGATTGTCACAAGTGGAGGGGATTGACTATTAGGATAATTTTGCAGTGGTTGCAAGGTAGTCATCAATTAGATCTATCCTTGCACTCTCAACAAAGATGGGGTGGTAGATACATTAGATGGATGTAAAGACCTGGGGCAGATACATCAGATGGATGTAAATACCCTTTCTCAATTGTTTTATTGAGCAAGAAGTGTACATTGAGAAACCAAAAGGTTTTGAGACCTTTGACAGAGAGTCATATGTCTGTAGACTCAAGAGAGAACTCTATGGGCTGAAGGAAGCACCTCGTGCTTGGTACATCAAGATCGAAAATTATTTCACCGGGTCGGGCTTCACAAAGACTGAAGCAGATGCGAACCTATATCCTATTATGGTTGATGGTCACATTTTGATTATTTTACTTTATGTCAATGATCTTATACTGAGAGGTGATTAGAAGCTCATAAATGATTGTAAAGAGGATCTTGAAAGAGATTTTGAGATGAAGGACATGGTGCCCTTGCATTATTTCCTTGGCTTGGAAATATGGAAAAGAGATGGGAATCTATTTTTATCACAGGGCAAGTATTCCAAGGATATTCGAAGGAAGCTGCACATGGAGGGAAACAAACCAATGGAGACTCCTCTTCCAAGAAACTAGAGGAAGGAATATGCTACTTTATGTAAGGTAGTGGATGCTACAATTTACAGGTAGCTTGTGGGTTCACTTATGTATTTTCTGAACACATGACCAGAGATATGCTACACAGTTAACCAAATTATTAAAGCTATGCTTAATCCTACCAATCTATTTTGGAAGATAGGGAAGCATGTTTTCAGATATATCAGGGGCACTACATAGTATGGATTATGGTACATACAGACAGAGGGAGTCAAGCTTCAAGGCTTCACCAAAGCATATTGGGAAGGTATTCGATCAGATAAGAAGAGCACCTAAGGGGGAATCTTCAAAATAAGATCAATACTAGTTTCTTCATACAACAAGAAGCATATATCAGTTGCACTCGTTTCAGCCAAGGATGAGCACATGGAATCTATTCAAGTGGCATGCGAGGCCACCTGGATGATGAATATACGTGTTTGTTTGATTGGTCATCAGATGGATCCGATGACGATACATTGTGATAACCATAGTTGCATAAAACTCTTGGTTATTCCGATATTCCATGATAGGTCCAAGAATATTGATATCTGGTACCACCATCTCAGAGATTGTGTTCAAAGGTGCATTATGTTGTTGCAGTACATTCCCACAGAAGATTAGGATGCAGATATCTTGACGAAGGCGGTTGCAAAGAGGAAATTTGAATACCACAGAGGTAGGATCAAGGTAGATGATAATCCCTTTCTTGTTGAGAGGGAGTATTCAAATTCAACAAGAAAATTCGCCACATACTCGTGTTGGATTCCAGTCACACATGGGTGAGGAATTCAGTGACATATTAGTGCTAAATGTGGGTGTCTAATTTATTTATCCCTTAAATAAATTGGACAATAAATTGTAATATTATCTCATAACAACTTGTAATACTTAACTAAGTGAGATAGACTTAGTTAACTCAATAATTTTGAGTTGAGGGTTAATGGTGAGGCATGTGCAGTGATTCTATTATTTACATGGTCCAGTTGTAGTTGTAGCAGTAGTGTTGTGTGAGTGTAATCAATTAACTCAAATTAATTAAGTTAAAATTAGTTTAACTAGTTCTAACTGAGTGATGGGCTAGTGGGAGGTCAAGTGAATTAAATTAGATTTAATTCACAAGTACTGTTCTACGAAGTAACTGATGATTTACTATCATTAGTTGCATGCATGTTAAATTTGATGGAGACCCAGTTGAGACAAAGGTTAAAGGTAGGTAAAATATCATTTTTATTATTACCAAACTGCCCAGGTGTAGTTATAAATCCACAGGATGCCCATGAAGGATTGTGCATTCAAGGAAGGTAGGAATTCCTATTTAGCAGGAATTATTTTTCCTAGGGATTGTGTGAGCAAGGCACGGTGAAAACTGCCTATACGTTTTTCCAATTTTTCCTAGATCAGTGTGAGACAATTAGTAGAGTGTATGATGTTCTTGTGAGAACACATGCATTGTATTGTTTCATGATTCCTTGGCTAATTATATAATAGAGATGGAGGGTTTTTGAGCAGTCATTTTCCCTAGGAAAATCTTGTGTTGTGTGATTTATTTACTTCTGTCTCTTACTCACATGTGATTGAGTGATCGTGATTTATATTCTACAAATATTGTAGAATTATTCAATATCTTTTTTTAGTACATTTCATGATCAGATTGAATCCATTGGTGTAATTTCTACAAATTCAACAAGAATGTGTTAAATAAGTTCGTTTTACTTAGTTTCCTTTGATAATTGGGTTTAAGGGAAAAACTTGAGTCATGTAGAGTGGTTCCTAAATTTTAGGACCATAGGCTATGCTTAATTTCAGTTGTAATAATTTCATTTCCTTAAACTGAGTTAAAGTTAGTTAAACTAGTTCCAACTATTGGAGGAACTAGTGGGAGGTATACTAGTGTGGTGTGTACTTATTGGTCAACTGGTTAACTAATAAATAGTACATAATTAACTCGTGAATGCATGAAATATGAGTTATTGAGTTGAGATTGGAGTTCAAAGGAAACGTACTATCAGTTGTATAGTTATCCAAGTTGTAGAAATGGTGCATGCAATCACAGAATGACCTATAGGGATTGTGTAGTTATCGATTGGTAATTTCCATAAATAATAGGGGTTGACCTAGAAGAAAAAAAAAAGGATATAGGATATTGGAAGGTAGAATAATTGGTTATGTATTGACCAAAGAAAGCTTGTGAGGTAGTGATATAAATTATACTTGTGCATGGATTGTTCTGGCTTGAACAAGCATTGTATTTCTCTTCTATTTTCTGATTAATGCAATATATATAGGAAAGGGTTTTGAGAAGTGAATTTCCCCTAGATATATCCTCATGTTATTTTTTTTTAATTGATTCATGTCGCATGTTTATGATATTTCTTCTGAATCATGAATTTCTTCCCACATATGAGTAGAGTAGATTCAACTCTATTTGTTTATTAAAGTATATTAGCAATTTGAATCTACAACGAATTTCTACATGGTATAAGAGCTTGAATCACAGTATCGAAGAGAATTCAAAGTTTTTGTAAGAGTTTTGAATTTCAATATTAGTGTTTTAGGCTTTCTCCAAGACTAGGAAGATGACTTCCACTGGACTCCGTCTTGAGTATGCTTTGGAAGGAACCACAAATTTGGTGGCATGAAAGATCCATATGGATGTGGTATTAGATGATAATTGGGTACTAGATTACATCAAGACGGATGTACTGAAACCCCTAATATTTGACACCCATGATATCACTTAGTTGAAGAAGGATGTATCTAAAGAGAGGAGGATCATATTGGAGGGAGTTCAAGATCATATTATCTCGAATCTCCACGGGATAAAAATTTCATTCGCAATGTGGAAAAAACTCATAGTTTTTGGAGAAAAATAGTGACCACATGAATTTGGCACTGAAGGACAGGCTTTGTAGCATCAAAATGTAGAATAATCACACAATTCCACAATACTTGAGCAATTTTACATAGTGTCATAATGAAATTGGGGGATTAGTAGTATTTTTCCAGATGAAGATTTGTTAGCTCTATCTATGTTGGGTGTTACAAAGAGCTATCACAATTATCAATTTTTTGTTAATGGTAGAGATAAAATATCAATTTGGTAGAAGTTATGGTCTAATCTAATGCAGGAAGAAATAAGGTGGGATAACCAAGATGGGACCTCATCCAAAGAAAAGGAAGAGGACCTTTAATTAATCAACAAAGGAATAAAAGTCAAGGGGAAGAAGTCCCAAGGAGAGGAGGGAAAGAAGAAATACTTTTCCAACATAGTGTGCTTTAATTGTCATGAATTCAAGAACTATGCAATGAAATGTCTAGACAAGAAAGCAAGCAAGAGGGAGTTTGCAGTTGCAGTAGAAGGTGAAGTTGTAGCTTCGCAATTTGAGCTTGATTTTACTCTCATTGCATTCATGGAAATCATAGAAATGGGATGCATGTGGTATATCAATAGTGGTACGTCGTTCCATATGATGGGGAATAATGATCTCTTTAGTGACATAGAGGAGAAATACCTTAAGCAGAACATAGAGTATGGAGATGATGGGCGATATAGTGCGATAAATATTGGTACCATTTCTTTTAAGAGGGAGTCTAGATCCCCTCTGAATATGAAGAGTGTGATGTTTGTTCCAGGACTAAACAAGAACCTTGCTTTCATCACGGTATTGGAATACTCTGGCTACGATGTGATATTTATCAAAGGGTAGGTTTTCCTTAGACACATCGCCATGGGACATGTGAAGAATTTTGGTATGCAAATCAAGAACCTAGATGCAATTGAGGTCAAATATGAATGAAGATAACTGACGAGCAAGGAAAATGTTAAAGACTTGGTGGTTGAGAGGGAGCATGAATTACCTCTCAATGTTCAGCCTTATTCAGCCTTAGAAGCATCCTCAGCATGTTGTGGACCAACTATTGATGGAGAAGTAGAGAGGAGTTAGAGTGGAGACATCCAATGAAGAATATACCTCTAGTAGGGGCTCATTTCGATCCCATTTGGAAGAGGGAGGGCATGCACTCATACCTATAGGTGTGAGGTGGGGCGATGTGAAGCAATAACAGCAGAAGTGCAGAAATTTTGTGGGGGTCCATTGAAGTGTTTTTGTCCCATGGATCATTACCTTGCTATGGTGGTCCATACTATTTAGTAGAAGGAAGATAAATGGAAGTCGGATAATGAGGAGTGTAGAGCAGCGTCGACAACAGAGAAGGTAGCTCAATAGCAAAGTAAAAAACAACATACTTTTCCTAGTAGAGAGTTGCAGATTGATTCAAGGATTATTTTTATTTTTTATTTGGATGTTTTTTAGTTGCAGATGTTGTAGTAGCAACAACAACAGTGATAAGTGTTCCATGCAATAAATTCCAATGGTTCTAGATTGGGATAGACATGAATCCATTTCTTATTGAGAGGGAGTGTTAAAATTGGAAATAAGAAAATCTTGATTTAATTTTCCTTCGAATTACATTAGGAGAAAATTGTAATTCCATAGCACATGACAACAACAATGTGTTAAATAAGTTATTTTCAGTCATTTGGATCAATTATTTTTAGTTGAGGGCCTAGATTGAGTTATTTAGAGTGGTTCCTAAATTTTAGGAGCATAGATTGAGTTTAATTTGAGTTGTAATAATTGACTTAATTCAAACTGAGTTAAACTCAGTTAAACTAGTTCCAATTATTCGAGGAACTAGTGGAAGGTCTAGTACTAGGGCGTGTACTCAACTATGAACAAGTTAACTGGTAAATTAGCCATAAGTAACTCATATAGGCATAAAATACGAATTACCCAACTAAGATTGGAGTTCATGGCCAGTGTTTTATCAGTTGTAATTAGAGAAGGACCTATAGGGATTGCGCAATTATGGATGGGAAATTTTTGCTAAATAACAGGGGCTAATTTCCAAGGAGAAATCAAAAGGAAATAGGATCTTGTCAGATAGCATAATTTGTTAATTATTGACGAGAGTACGCTATTGAGGTAGTGAGATAGATTATACTTGTGTAGAGATTGTTCAGGATTGAACAAAGACTGCATTTCTCCACAATTTTCTAATTAATGAAATACATAGAGGAAGGGGTTTTGAGAAGTGGCTTTCCCCTAGATATATGCTCGTGTTATGTGTATTAATTTATTCATGTCAAATGTTTTTGATATTTCTTCTCAATTGTGAATTTCTTTCCACAGACGAGTAGAGTAGATTCAATTCTATTGTGATTAGGTGTGTTATCACTAAATTGACTATTGATGGGTAGTTTCAAAAGTCAACCTAGAGTAACTATTTCAAACCTAATTTTAACTGAAAATTTGTCTTTTTAGCCTGAGAGTTCTCTCTCAAAGATATAGAATGATATTATCTAAATGAAGCTTAACATATGGCTAACTCTTAAATTGGGTTGAAGTGTTTTTTATGCAGGTGAAATATGTGAACAAATCATTAGGATTAGGCATATGGTGTCAGTGAAAATAGTTCAATGGCTTGTGAAACTCCTCTCATGGAAGATGAGGAATATAGATATTCTGATGAAAAGATAACATTCATAGCAAAATGAATGTTTGAAAGAAGTTAGAGAATGTAAACCATGAAGTCTATGTAATCAAAAACTATGATACTGGAGATAAAATTGCAGAACACAAGAGAAAAATACTCGGGAGAATATCAACGAATCTCAAGTAAAGAGAAGCAAGTTGCCATTGTATATTACTGATGAAAAGTATTACAATAGTAGTCTATAGTAAACATCAATAAACGCTTTCTAAATTTAAAAATAACTCATTTATAGAGTGAGGACTCATACAGATGATTTTCCACCTTTCTAGCTTCAAATTCCCACCTCACAGTCCTATTTCAAATAGGATTACATCACTTGGAGAATTCTTAGGAATATTTCTGTTTTGCAGAGTTTGAATACAAAAAGGACACTTTTTTCATTAAATAACTCAAAAAATCCATTTAATAACCCTTATCAACTACAACCACTAATTTTCTGAGTGTAATGGAGTGCTTATGTGTCATTATTCCACATGGATGCTGAGTTGGACCTCCTCCATGTCGAATTTTACAATTTTTTGGCAAATTTTGTTAGTAAAAATTCTGAAAAATGGGCCTCAAAGATGAGTGGATAATTTCTAAACCCTGGTGGATTTTCAGAAAATGTGAGAGGCTTTTGTAGATGGGCTTATGCTGAAGAAAAAAAATCCTTCATATTTCCAAAGTGATTTTTCATTTGGTCAGATATTGAAGTAGAAGTTGACTGCTAAAATAGTCATGTACAGGAAATTTCAGGAGAGTTCGTAGCATTTTCATTTCACCACCTTTTGCATAACCTTTGACATTTTTTATTGATGGAGGGTCTTCCTTTGGCCTAATAAGCTAAATAAATACCTCTAGAAGCCTCTTCCATGTATTTTTTGAAGGATTTTTAGCTTAATGAAACCTACAATGCTTTCGTAGCAAAAACTCAGCCTCGAGCCTAGACTACGTTATGCACTCACCTAGTTTGGAAATGTTTTTGTAATTCTTCCTTTTTTCACTTCAAAAAAAATAGTAAATATTGTACATGTATGGTATTATAGTATTATACATAATATGGTCCAAGAATGTGTTTCCTTACCATATTTCAACATCATCATATTGCATAATCACTTGAAGACATGTTTTCTTCAATTCTTCCTGTACGATCTCCATCAAAGCAAACTAATCATGTTGAGCTGTTAGTCAACTCATACACTAGAGTTAAGACCTTGTAAACATTAATTTAGATGGTGATATATCCAATGGTGAGGTGGAAAAAGTGATGTGCTATTATGCTTGATGATGTGTCAACCATGATGAGTTGACAACCTAATATTCCTCCCTAATGAGTGTTCTCACTAACTAAAGACTCCATTGATACTCTTTTACCATCCTAATCAACTTGTGTGCTTCAGTAAGACATTTAATACTTGAAAAAAATTAAAATTCTCTCTCACTGCAAAATAGAGTCTTTAGGCAAGTTCGTAGTGAATTCTGATTGTTTCACACTTTTTTTGCTACGAAATTTGGTATTCTTGTCAAATTCACTGTAATGACCAGATTTTCTCATGCATCAGATATTTTGGATTTTTCTTATGATAAGAGTTTAATGACATGGCATAGGAACACTTTGAACCTTCAAGACTATAGACAAATTCATGAAATTTTATCTATTATCATGAATTTATATGATAAAAAACTAGACCTAATGAAAAATGACCTCCCTAACTAGCCTAATTATTATTGATGACAAGAAGGTGATCAGATTTTAGCTCAAAAATAAAAATGTCCAGAATGTCTTTAAACTAACGTCAAGCCGAAGTGCTCATTGTTCTGAATCCAACGATGTTCATTTAACCTCAATCTGGTACCTTATGCTCAAGTTATCGCAAACTGACTGTTTGGCCCAAGAACTAAAATTTTAGCAAGTCTGCTAACTGGGATGTTGACTACGCGACTATACAATTGAGTCAAAAGGGTGCCTATGTGTACCGTCGGGCCAATCACAACTTGAAAAGAGGCATCCTATGATTTTTTCACATGTTTGAATTTTCGTTAGCTGATGGTTTTTTATTTAGGCCAATGAAAGACTGTCACGTGGCCCAGTCATGAGATGCCATATGGCACCCTGGTGGTGTTCAAAATTTTGGTATGGGTCAACTAGAGGTCCAACCAGATTCAAACCCCTCACCTCTAGTTCATAAATGCAATGCCTTACCACCGGGATATATGGCTGGTATTATTAACCTAAGGTCCAAACTTCTATTTAATGTTTACATTGGTGCGATTTGGGAAGAGGGGTCGAGGAGTTAGCCCTCGCCGCCGATCACCTGCCTCACCATAGAACCTGGGAGAAAAGTTATGGTGCTTGGGAACTATCCCATTCCTTGGTCACTACATCGACACATGACCACATCGCAAAGAATAAGGCGCTAGCGAAGAAGAGCTTGGTGAAACCACCAGCCTTGGTCACTTGGCCCTCTATAACACTAAAGACATATTTTTTGGAACTCATAGGTAGGCACTATGAAGGGGGCTAGCCCCATGTGTTGTGACCACTCATGTGACCCAGTGCAGTAGAGTGAAGGGGCCTAGTGCGAAGGGTGGGTTGCTTGCCCGAAACTTAGTCTCATGGCACCTCATAAGACCACACTCCTGATGATTAAGTGCTAGGACAGCGGGTCGAGCACTAGGACCTCGCTCCCAGTGATATGTTGCTATATGACCATATTTTTCACTCTTAATGGGTCATTGGAAGAATTAAATTTCCAACACAATGCACCGAAAGAGGGCGAAAATTTCACTCCCTTAGCATAAAATAGGGTGTATTTGAAGGACAATTCCTTTGCTAGTCCAATTTGTAGGACAGTTAACAAAAAAACTCAAGGAGGAGCTTGTCGAGCCATAATGTTTTTATTTTTTGACCAAATTGAGCTCAAGAAGAGTCCACTTAGGGGTTTTTGGAGATTATGGATCAAATGGTGGCCTCTATTTTCCGATTTTACCATATTTAAAGTGTCTTTTTGTAGGTTGGAGACCAAGGTTGTATTGATCAATTAGGTTTTTGAAGTAGTTATGGAAGGTGTTTGAGCATCAAGAATTCCTTGTGTGGGGTTTATTACCTTCAAAATTCTACTACAATAGCTGTTACTAAAAGGGTTCAGCTCAGGTTTACTTTTCTCACTATGTCATGTTGAGAGGGCCTTTATTCTTGTTCTTGAATGTGGAATTGAGTGTTGATATGATCATGTAAGGTCTTTTCAGTTGGAGTATGGGATATTTGTAGGAGATTCATTGTGTTGTTTATTTATGTGAGAGGTTTTTGCAAGAGAATATATCACTGTAGGGGAAATAGACACATGTTTTCATCAGTAAAATTTTATCTAATCCATTTTCTACTAAATATATGGAGTCGTATAGCTATGTTGGAAAAATTAGAGATGTAGCCCAGGACGAGTGAAATACGCCACCAAATATTTTCTTATGTTATTCATGATGCATGTATGATTCATCTTATATTAATTTTCTTATGTCAAGTTTACATGTGAACACTAACTAAAAACTTGAATAGACATTGGAAAAACTTGTTTTGCATTAGGACCAATTTTGCCTTACAAAGTGTGGAAATGGTCCTTGTTTGTTTTTGGAGAAGAGGAAAGAGAACACCTCCTCCATTTTCATATCAATTGGTATCAAAGCTAAATCTGAGCAAGTTGTAAGAATGGGAAAAAAAAGAATGTCCCAGATCTAGAGGATCATAATTTGGCTCTTCATATAGAGAACATTGAGTTGAGAGGATGCTAGAAATGGCTGAAGAGGAGAAGAGACATATGGGATTTTAGATGCAGCATGTGTTTTTGGAAGAAGTTGCTAGAAGTTCCACTCTCATGACACAAAAAAATACAATTCCAAAATGAAACAAGTATGTGGTAATGGTTCAAACGGTTATTATGGATTGTATGAGGAAGATGATGCATGTGTATTTTGCAAGCATCTCCAATATTCAAACCATATGTTAGTTGATAACAGTGGATAAATAGATTAATCTATAATTTGGCCATCATCATCATCATTAGAAGCTGAAAAAATAATGGCAAGCTTAAGGAGTTAATAAGAATTTCAAGTATAATTCCTTTTTCTTATGTTCATAAAACCTCCTTTTCAACATTTAAGCGACATACAAAAGCCTTTGGTATGAATATGCTATCTAAAATGGGTTATGATGGAGGAGGCCTCAGCATAAATGTCCAAGGGATCACCAATACAATCATGGTTGAGGAGATACCAACGTATCGGGGATCGGATATGGCCAAAGGGAGTTTGGATAATGCTCTAAATGGTTTGACACACATCAACCATTTGAGGATGAGATGTCACCACCACATTGTGAAAATGATAATTTGTCAACCAAGTGACATGAGTTCTTGAAGGGACCTTTCATGTAATCGTCCACTCCACTCCGTCAAAGATGCAACCCAAAAGACAGGGATAAATCTCATGGACATTTTCCAATGCATGGTAATTTTTAATATTTGTGGAATATGTACCGTTTTACTTTCTATGGTGCATTTCACCATTGTGTGGTTGTCTCTAAAAAATGAATTGTAATTATTAAAAGAATCGACCAAATTCTAGGAATGAAGCATAGTGGTCCTCCTTCGCAAGAGAGGACATATTTCTTAGAAAATAAGAGAAAGTTATTTTGTACCCATTGCAAGATGCATGGGCGTGGAAATGAACGATTTTGGAATTTACATCCAGAACTTCATTATATGAAGGGAAAAGAGATTGTGAAACCTAATACAAGGGAAGAAAGAGGTGGAAAACAATGAATCACAACAATCCTAAGCAACCTTCAAGGAAAATATGATGGAAAAATAGAACCCATAATCCTATAAGAGGCAAAGATTGGGTAGACTTTTTTATAAAGTTTCTTTGTAAATTTTGTAATTAATTTTTATTGTTTACCTGTTTGGGTACTTCTGTAAAGTGAACAATAATTTTCACTATGTACAATAAGTATATGTTTTTCATTAATGTTATGTATTTCCTTTTTTATAAGTCTGCATCTTCAAGGATTTTTGGAATGTACAAGTTTTTCGTTGAAGTTTTTCAGGTACTTGCCGATGCAAGTATTTGAGATGAAACTTATGTGAATAAAATATGTGTTCCTAAGATTGTAAAAGAGGACAATTTTTTGTAGGCAAGGCCAATTATATCATTGAATTTATCATGAGTGTTCTTTTTATGTACAAGATTAGTTTGATGACAGTAAAGAGAGTTTATGTTGCTTCTGATTTTCATGATGGATTAAAGTTTCTCTTCATTAGTTTAACTTCAAGATGAAGTTGTTTTGATCCTTGTAAATATGAGATTAAAGAGAATGTTTAGATTACACTCTTCAGTGTTTTGTTCCTGCATCAATGATAAGAATATTGGCTAAATTACTAATAGGATAGAAGGTCTTCACGAATAAGATAGGTGAAGTGCCATGATTGGGGCTTTAAGGAAACCAATTAAAAGTAAGCATTTATAATTTAGTTTTTGGCTGATCTAGAGTTTGAGCCTCATCATATTTATTAGGGAATAAAATTTTTTGAGTTCAAAAGTTCCTAGTGGGGAGGTGTGATCAGGCGATCAAATTTTAGCTCAAAAATAAAAATTTTGAGAAAGTATTGAAACCAACATCAAGTCAAATTTATCTTTTTCCTAAATGCAACGAAATTTTTTTCACCTCAATCTGACACCTTATGCTCAAGCTATCCCGTGCTCACCGTTTGGCCCAACAACTAAAATTTTAGCAGGTCTGTTGACTACGGAGCTGACTAGGCGACCATACAAATTACTAGGAAGTGTGAATGTGTGTACACTCGGGTGAATCACAAGTTAACAAGTGGCATCCTGCAAATTTGGCACATGGTTGAATTTTCATTAGTTGATGGTTTGTGGATTTGGTCAAATGGAAGAGTTCCACGTGACCCAATCATGGGCTGCCATGTGGCACCTCGGTGGCATTTAAAATATTAGTATTAGTCGGCTAGAGGCTGGAACAAATTTTCACCCTTGACCACTAGTTCATCAACACAATGCCTTGCTACTAATTTATACAGTGGGTATTATTAACCTAAGGTCCAAAACTGTATTGAAATTTTACATTGACATGATTTGAGAGGAGGGGCCAAGTGGTCAGTCCCATCCCCCACACACCTTCCTTACCATAGAACCCCGACGCAAAGGTATGCTTCTTGGTACCTAGCCCATCCCCCGACGACGACATCCACACATGACCATAACACAAAGCATAGTGCGGAAGTAGAGAATGGATAGGGGGGAGAACCAGGCTTGGTCACTTGACCCTCCACAAGATTGAAGGAAAATTTTTGGGTTCTTAGAGATAGGCCCCACAGAGGCGATCAACCCCAGGTCTTATGACCACTCATCTGACTGAGTTCACGAAAGTGAAGGGGAATAATAGAAAGGGAGGTTTGGTAGCTTGACCCTCGGTCCCGTGACACCTGATAAGACCAGACAACAAATGTTTAAGGGTAAGGCTAGCGAGGGCAGACATAAAGGCCCAGACCATGGCCATATGTGTCTATATGACCATAATTTTCACTCTTAAGGGTAAGGAAAATTTTGGGGGCTAATATTCGCAGGTGGGCTAATTTTCTATATTTTTCCCAAAAAAATGTTCTTCAATTTTCATTTTTCGTAAAAATAATTCGCCAAAATTTTATGTCATAATTTATTTTACCTTAATAATTATCTATTTTTTTATAGATAATATATAAAATAATTATAATTTTGAATATTTTTGCAAACATATCGTTAAGAATTTTATAGTTTGCATGTTAAGGACTAGTAATACTTTCCAAGGTTTCTAAACTTTAAGATAAATTTCCTTACTTTAAATTTTCCCTGCTTAAGGGGTCATTGGAAGAATTAAGTTCCAATAAAATGCATTTAAGGAGAGTGAAAATTCTGCTCCATTAATGGAAAACAAGGAATATTTGTAGGGCGGTTATTCTATTGGTCCAATTTGTAGGACTATTAACAACAAAACTCAATGAGTAGCTTGTAGAATCATATGTTTTTTAGTTCTTGACCAAATTAAGCTCAAGAAGAGTCCACTTAGGGGTTCTTAGACATTCTGGATGCAATGGTGAGCTCTATTTTATGATTTTATGATAGTTAAGGAGTATTTTTGCGGGTTGAATATGAATATTTTATGAATCAATCAGGTTTTGAAGAAGTTATGGAAGGTGTTTGAGCATGAGGAAGGGCTTGTAGGGGTTTTATTACCTTAATAATTCTACTGCAATAGTTTTAGTTGCATATTTCATCTTAATTTTTCTCACTATGTCATGTTGAGAAAGGCTTTGTTTTTTCTTTTCAATGGGGAATTGAGTGCTCATATGCTCATCCAAGCCCATTTCATATGGAGTATACAATTTTTGTAGGAGATGTCTTGTATTGCTAATTTATATGGGATTTATTTGCATGAGAAAATTTCCTTATAGGGTAAATAGCCACACATTTTCCTCAACAAAATTTTATGTACTCTATTTTCTAGTAATATATGGAGTAGTCTAGCTATGTTGGCAGAGAAGGAGATGTAGCCAAGGAGGGGTGAACTATGTCACCAAATATTTTTTTATGATAGTCATGATGGCTGTATGAGTTATGTGATATTATGTTTCTTATGTTAGTTTTACATGTGAAGACTAACGCATATCATAACTTGAAGAGACATTGGAAAAAATTGTTTTGTGTTAAGACCCATTATACCTTGGAAAGCATCAAAATAGTGCTTTTTTGTTTTTGGAGAAGATAAAAGGGAACAAATCGTTCATTTTCATATCATATTTTTTTATTAAATTACATTAACGTTTTGAATATAAAGGTAATTTATACATATATGTGACAAATTGTAAGTGGTGTAAGGGTGGTTGCAACTAAAATTGTTCATCATGCAGTGGATCATATTAGAGGAGTCATACAAAGATGGAGTGATCATGATAAGGTTGATATTAGTTTTAACTCTCGATTCTATTGGATTTTATCGAAGAGTTGTAACTATAGAACCAAGAAAATATTTTCTCGAAAAGGATGCATCAGGTGTTGTGGAAGTCATGTTATTAGAGAGCCTTGAGGAGAAGAGAACCATAATGTTTTCTCTTGTTATTTCTAGACTTCATGGTTCCACCTTAGCCAACTTACGTGAGCTATGCTCCTTTTACCTAGAGGAGAATAATGCATGGAATTAGCATATTCACACATATCCATGGCCAAAAATCCTTCATTTGATGCGTCGAATTAGGATTTTACTGTATTGTTGATATTTTTTATTTTTTCAAGAATTTTCCAAAATTGTAATTAGCTTAATATTTTTCTACTTGTATTTATATCTCTTGTAAAAAAAACTACACAAAAAATGGTGATTTTTGTATTTTAGATAAGAAGTGTTTATTTAATATTGTAAACGGGGCTGGATAAATGAGAGGTTAGAGGATGAGGATGAAAAGAGAAGAAGGGAAGTCCATCACTAAATAATCATGTGAAGGAGAAAGGAGGAGTAATAAAATGTATACACATAAATTGAACTTAATAAAAAATAGAAATTTATGCTTCCATTTGTATATGAGAGTAATTTAATCCCAAAGAATTTGCAGTCTAGTTTATTTTGGTTTCATCACTCACATGAGAATAAATATTATTCGAGAGATTGAAGGCTCGGGTCTCACTCTATTTCGCTTTTTTCGAATAGACCTACACATATTT
Source organism: Pinus albicaulis (assembly GCA_034641835.2). Classification (NCBI taxonomy): domain Eukaryota; kingdom Viridiplantae; phylum Streptophyta; class Pinopsida; order Pinales; family Pinaceae; genus Pinus; species Pinus albicaulis. The sequence continues at coordinate 1,448,445,354 of CM076580.1, forward strand.
ATCTTGTTGGGGTTATGCTATGATGCAACACAACCACGAAGTTTAAACATTGAGCTTACTGAATCATGTCCATGCGTGGGCTTCATTGGAGAAGAAATACCATAACATGTGTGTTCATATTGTGGTATATATATTGAGGAAAAATGACATAATATATTGAGAATATAGTAGGGTGTAAAGGGTTTTTATATTAGCTGGTATACAAAATGGAGTTGAATGTTAACGAAAAAATGGATACCTAGAATATTTAGCGAAAGTAAAGGTTTTTTTTTTGTATGCTTGGTAGGACTAAATCTCTTTTAGCAACATGTCCAGATCCATAACCTCAATCAGGGAAGGGAATTGAACTTGTGATGAGTGCAGTAACAACCCGTCTCATCATCGTTTAACCAATATTAAATGGTGATGAGAAATTTGTGACGACACTCCTCACAGGTTCAATTCCCTGCCCTGATTGGGGTGATGTATCTGAAAATGTTGATAAAAGAGATTTAGTCCTATGTAAACTAAAAAAAATGTAGAGGTTTTTAAAACTAGGTAGGTGTATTGGTTTCGTATTTGTAGGGGTTTAAATAATGAAATTTTTAGAGGTATTTTCCAATATGTAGTCAAATTAAATTATTGGTAGCCATTCTACCAACTCACGTAATATGTTAGAGGTCCATTGAATGAAGCCCCCACGCATGACCACAACCAAAACCTTATTCAAAGTGAGTGAAATAAAATAAATATTTATGATTCAAATACACACTTAAATTGGAAACATGATTGATACATACGCATAGAGAGAATACAATATCTAATTAAATTTTACAAAGGAAGATTACAAATATCTTTAACAATTTCATTTAGTCTTCCTTTATGATCCACACTATCATTGCCTATCATTCATATCCCCTAACTCTAGAATCAGTATTTTTTGAAAATATGTCCATTAGATGAGAAAATAAGTTCTCTTAACCACACCAAACAAATTGAATATTTTTACTATGATATTCCTATTTTTTTCTAAGTCTATTTATTTTTCTAGCAACTTAATAACACTTAAACCTAACTTCCTAATAGCTTACATTTCTTCCACAGTACATTGAGAAAATTCTATAAATTAAATGAAAAAATTAAGGGAACCAACTTGCTTTTGGAAGATTCCCTTCCATCGGAATTGATTTACTAAGACTAATTATAGTACAAAATGTAATTTGAATTAAAGTAGAAAGGATAATAATTTATTCTGACAACTATTAAAGTTATATTGTGACTAATGAAACAATATAAATTAAATGACACAAATATGCATCAAAACACTTACTTTGTGATACATTTCAAGTTTCTAAAATTTTAAATAAAAAGAAAAAATCACAAAATTATAACATTATTATTATTATTATTATTATTACTATTATTATAAACAAAATTAATATATAATTTAAACATATATACATTTTAGAAAGAATATAATAATATTCTTAACATTGGATATTTTCCCCACTTAATCATTCAGATTCATAGTTTGTGAATAGATTTTGTTAAACTATGATATACTAATATCATGGCTTATCAATGCCACATGTCGAAATAACGATAACCCATTTCATATGATACTTGTTCATATGAAATTTTTTAATTACTCAATTTAGTTAAAAGAGAATAAAACATATAACTACTTAAGAAATAAATCTTATATTTTGATTTATGTAACTATTAAGAATATTATAGAATATTCTATGGAATGTAACACCTCGATTTAGTCCTCAAACTACTTAAAAAAAAGGATTATCCATTTAATTTTTAAATGGGATTAACAAGTAAAGTTAATCTAGTGATGAACATGATTTATTTATTTTTTATGAATAAATAATTATTTATGGAATTGTTTCCATAAAACTGACGATAAAGTATTCCAAGATTCCAAAGTAGTTGGGAAAAATAATTTAAACACAACTAACTTTTCCTCTTAGGATAAATAGGAAATCGAAGTGAGAAAAAGGGGTTCAATGAAGTAAGAGAAGAGCCAAGAGGCTTGAGGGTTAGAGAAATATAGAGCTGGTTGGAGCCAGTGGAACTTTGCAATGTAATTTCCTCTCTCATGGTTGGGAGGCTATCATCAGCTTACTAAACTGAGATAAGTAACTTAACTTGGTGTTAAGAAAGACATCAGTGTCCTGATGTGATTACTGGTTAGATAAATGGTTTGTCTATATAACTATGAAAATTGATAACAATAGGTCCTAACTATGCTTTATCTTCGTTGGATAGAATAAATGATTGTATACAACAGAGGAAGGAAATTTATTTAATTCTATCTTTGCAAGACATTTTATTATCTACACACCATATTGAATGTATTGTTAGAGGAAATGATATCTATACAAGTGTAGAGTAAATTTAAGGCAGTAAATATAATAAAATGGTCGAATCGAGATAGATTATGGAGGGGAATGTTAGTCTATCCGGGGTTGGGACCCCAGATTGTATAGTTCATCCAGTCTTCTACAAAATTACTATACTGAGACTACATGTTTACAGAGAGTGACCTATATATAAATATGGTTCATACAACAACCAGTAAATAGTAATGAAAAATAATATCTATCAAGAAAAATAAATATTGAACAAAAGACAACTATTTATTAAACTAAATTAACTAACAATTTGGTACTCTAAACAACATGCCCTTTTTAATGGTACATGAAATATATGAAAGAGAAACCATAGCAAAAAAAAATAATTGTAGATTATTCTGTTATGAAGAAAGAAACACATAAGTAGTCCACTAAAATTGATGGAGAAAATAAGAGCACCATGCATGTATAATATATATATATATATATATATATATATATATATATATATATATATATATATATATATATATAAACATATAATCAGAGGAAACCAAAAATAATGTTTACTGCCATATGAGGAGGAAGTATTCAACTTATGTAAATACCAGCGAAGGATTCCCTGAAAGAAAGAATGAATAAGCATATTTTACAACAAAATGTAAATTAAACATTCATTACTTCATGCTCAAATCATCGTATAGTTCTATTAGCCAAATTAAAAATATTAAAGGAGCTGAGGAAACCTATAAAAATAAGAAGTCGGTAAATATTTTAATTGGGCAAGACGATAGATTAACTGAATGGTAGGAATACTCCAAAATAATGAAGACAATGATATATCAAGCCAAATCGAGGCTGGAGAATATCTAAGTGCTAAATAAAACCGCGAGAGAGCCCTGGGGGCTTCAGAAAAGATATATAGTAAACCATCAATTTATTTGCCCGTATCAGTTTAGGGTTTTAACCGAGAATACAGAGGAGAAGCTTCAATATAGAAACTTCCTAGGAGACCAGTGGTAGCTGGAAAGGGAAGCAAGAAAATATATCAACTGAGAGGCAGATTATGCATGGAGAAAGACGCCACATTTCCATTAGGAATGGAAATTAAATTCACCTAAAAACAACGAAAAACAGATCAAGGTTAGCAGAGAAATCATGAAACGATAAAAAATAACAAGAAAGTTAATAATTTTACAATGGAATAAAAAGAAAAACATGATAACTTACCTTAGGTTTGAGGCGGTGTCGATGTTAAGAACTTGAAAACAAAGAAAAATAAATTTCTTTTTAAACGAAGAAAAGTTCTAGATTACGTCGAAATTGTACATACTCTTACCTTGCAGAAAAGAGCTAATTGTCTTCTACTTACCTATATATACTATGCCAGAGGAAGACATATAGATTATAATGCAGATGTAAGGTTGAAAACCTCTTGTCGAACCTACAAACTTTGAAGTTGTAAGAGCTCGCCGAGCATTCTGATATATATATATATATATATTCAAAACCCTATCTATGAGTGAAGAGATTTAAAACGAGAAGCCTGAAATTGAAATATCACTGCAATGAGATGAGGGTTGCAAGAAGAAATGGTTTAGGTAAGAAGTGATAATCAGAGGTTGATGCAAGAGTAGGATTCTTAAAATCCTGTTAGAGAGGAAGAATCAAGGGATAGATCAACCAAGCCCTAAAAGGGATACCCGAGAAGAAAGTGAACAAAGACAAAAGGCTAATGACAAGTTGGAAGGATGTAATACACAACAAAGAAATAAAAAAATAATTTATAATGAAGCAGTGTCAGGGAATTTTTCAGATCAACAAGAGATGAACAAGCAGAAAGGTGAACTATATGGTGAGTTCTGGAAAATCAAACCTCCTACATTCGATGGAGAGGCCGAAGAGGTAGCAGAGGCATGTATAATTAACATGAACAAATATTTTCAATTTTATGAATATAGAAGCAAACTCAAAGCTCTCTTGGCTATCTACCAACTAAAGAAAAAATCTACTTTATGGTGAGAGGAAGTAAAAAATGTTTGAGGTATTGAAGACGAGAATGTGACTTGGGATGAATTACAATAGTACTTCAAGGATAAGTACCACTTGTGGCTTCTCACCAACAAAATATTTCTTTGGTGTTTTGTCCTTCAAGATCCTATGAGGACATTGGTTCAAGATATAGACAATGTGTTGCAAGCTTTGGCATAAAGACACATGGGTAAATCCATGTCTTGGATCATGGTTTTAGCTATCTCAATGATGGATTTGTTACTCTAAAATCCAATTCTTAGCATCCTCTTGATCCTTGTTTCCCTGAAAAAGGTATCAAAGTCCTTGGACAAGGTTATAGTCCACTAGATCTGTCTCTCCCCTAACTTCCGAGTTTCAATTTAGGAAACTCAAGACAGAGTAGCAACAAAATGGGCATGTCAAGAAATTTGGATTGGGAAAATACTTGCAGATATGCAAGTTCATTAGGATAAGAATAATACTTTTGTGATAATGAGGGAGTTACCAAGATGGAAAAAATACCCTCCTTCGATATTAATCAATTACATTGAGGTGCACATATTACAACACTCTATGTTGTTATTTTGTTTTTGGTCAAAATCAGGGGAAACACTTCCCCACTATAACATGGGGAAGAGAACTGTCAAACACAGTGGACCATTGGCTAAGCTATTGCATTTGAGGGTTTTCAATGCCCATATAAAATCCATTTGGACTAGAATTTTGTATTTTCCTGTTGGCCTCATCATGGGCCCATAGTAACACAATGGAGTGTGCTTGTCAGGGTTTGAACCCAAGTCATCATATGAACTCCCTCTTATTGTTAGAAGTTTTTTTATTGAAACTCTTTTTGATAGCCAAAAGCCCTATTAAGGGTGGTGTTGGCATAGGATAAATTTTAAATTTACACTTTCTCTTGCATGTTTTCAAATTCATTAGTGAAAATGGGACAAATTTGAAAGGGCTTCACCAACTAGTGCCCCACCACCTGGACCTGCTACTTATGTTGTATACTGCCTCAGTATCTTGAATCTTATTGACACTCACAATAATGAAGCCCTTAGCCACTTGTTAACAAAGCTAGATACACAAATCAGTGCCACTTCTAAGGGTTTTAAATGTGCTCCTTTGGGCACAAATTTTTTAGTTCCTGTTTCAAGTCCATCTGTAGTAGAAGTGGCTACAAGGAAACTTCCTGTAACCATTCATCTCTCAGCAAAGACAGAGCTGGTAGATTACTTGGGGAAGGCTTACAAAAAGGTCTTACCTATTCATAAGAAGTTACCACCTCGTGGTATACTGGTATTTGTCACAGGACAAAGGGAGGTGAATTTCTATGCAGACAGTTGAGGAAATACTTTGTGAAAAGAAGCAAAAGCAGTGTTAAAATTCAAGATATTTCTCAAAAAATAAAAGCCCACTATAGACACAAATGATGTTGCAACTGAACCCAATCTTGAGGACATTTCTCAAGTTGTGGATGGCACAGATGATAGTGGGAAACACAAAAATGGAACTGATAGGTTTAACTCATTTGACGATGAGGGGTTTGAAGTTCAATCAGAGGAAAAATCATCTTCCTCTGATGCTGAATTTGATTCAAATTCATATAATGAAGAAGAAGAGTGTCTTGAAAGTGGAAGAAATTGCAGTTGATAGTGTTTAAGAAATAAGTGAGTGAGTAGATATGAAATTGGGAAATATGTTTGATGTTTCAGAAACATCAATGTCTCTCCAATCCAATCAACCTAATATAGAACCAGATAAGAAGTGCACTGTGGTAGTTGATACATCAAATGAAATAGTTGGTGATGGAGATATCCCTCATGCATTCATTGGTTGGTCACTGAGAATGCAAGTACCAAATTTTGATATGCAACATAAAGTCATGATTGAAGCAATTGAAAATCATATGCCTCAAATAGTTATTATTGATGAAATTGGAACAAAGCCTGAAGAAATTACAGCCAGTACTATTTCTTAGCGTGGAATCCAATTGGTTGGAACTGCGCATAGAATTACTATTGAAAATCTCATAAATAATCCTTCTTTAGAGATGCTTGTAGAGGGTTTGCAGAGTGTTACCCTTGGAGATGATGAGGCAAAGAGAAGGGGAGTTCAGAAGGCTATACTTGAGAGAAAAGGACCCTCCTCATTTACTTATGCTGTAGAGATGACATCAAGGACCGAATATCTTATTCATCACAACTTAGAAGAAACTGTGGATGCCATATTAGAAAGTGCTCTATAAAGTTTTTCATATCCATCCTAGGGGATAAATATGCTATATGATACAGTATTCAATGTCAATTCAAAAATAGAAATAATTAATCAAGTATCTATCTTGGCCTGTTCAAACTTCATATAAAATTTCCATGATATGTTGTGAATAGGAAAATATCCATCATTTGAGGTCTGCCATATGGTTATGAAGGTAGTGACAGATGGAAATCCTTCCACAATAGAACTAGGCATCGAAATCCATTTTAGGAGCACTTTGACATTTTTAGAGTATGATGGTGTTTTTAAGGCTGGTAATGAGAGTGGTGATGATGATATTTTTGGGTTGGAAGGTAGTTATGAGCAATTTTGGAAGGATGATGATTCACCACTTATTTTATATACTTATAAAAGATCATGGAGGCTGATCTGGAGCAAGTAGTGGAAGTAATGGGCCTAGAGAATGCAGTTAAATTCACAAATGACATTGGAGCAGCTAATGCAATTCTTGCTTTACATTCTAAGCTCAAGGAGAATTCATGGATTCGAGGAGTGGCTAAATATCAACGTCTACCCATATTTGTGATGAAGACAAACATGATGGCGGAGATGGTAAGGGTCATGTGTACTATTATTGGTTTGGAGACTCTTGGTGCAAGTTATTTTAGTTCATTCAAAAATCTTAAGAATGATATTGAGATATCAGATGGAGCAGCCAAAAGAAGATCTTCCTGAGAAGAGATTGATGCTCTAGAAGAGGCCAGACTTGCTATTGAATATATTGTGATCCCAGCAGGGCAGCAAGTTGAACTTCTTCCAAGATGTGTTGACATTATTGCTCGTGAAAGAAAGCTGGTGGAGAGCTATCAATTAGTAACAGAGAAATCAGGGAGATAGTGAGAGTGACAGCCGATGACTACCCATGTTTCAGAGATATGACATTGCAAAACATTGAATCAACAAAAAAAAAACAATGAAATAGTAAGGCTCAGTAAATATTTTATTGAGCATATACATAGAGGCAGTGAAGATTCTCAAATGATTGAGCTGGTAGTTCCATGTTATAAATATGAAAAAAATTATTTTCACCACACTCTATCAACAGCGACAGGTGTGTCTAAAAGAAATATAAACAATGAAATGGCTGAATGTTTTGTCAGTTCAGAATCTATTATTACAAATGAGCAAAGATCTCCTGAAGTGGAGGAAGATAATCCCAAGATGAACCTGATGCAAGTAAGGCTATGCGCATTGGTGTTCCGAAAAAGGATGGTTTGGTAGAATGATATTTAAGAGCTAAAAACTACAACACTATGGCAGTGGAGCTTCTGTCGATATTATGCTAAACGTCACGCATGTTCGACTTATGAAGGATAACCATTGGTTTAGATTGACAGTTCAAGTTGATTTCGGACCCCCTCGATGTTTCGAATTATAATGGAGGAGGGGGGGTTCGAAATGAGTACTTTTCAAACCTAGCCATTAACCACGTGGCAAGCGAAGGATATGTTCACACCCCCCCTCCCCCTATCACAATACGGCTTACCATCTGTTGGGACCTCCGAAATCGGGTTTTGAGTTTTCGTAAAACAAATGCTCAAAGTATATACTTGGAAGAAATTTTTGTTGCTGGGTAAGGAAAGGAGGTTTGAACTATAATTACCCAAAAAGAGTGATATCTACACGATAATGTACACTAATGGCACAACTGGTGAACCTAAAGGCATACTGATCACAAATGAAAACATTTTTTTTATGGTGACCGAAATTTCTTATTTTATTAAATGTCGAAATGAAGAGCTCACAGAGAAGGATGTTTATTTCTTGTTTCTTCCTCTAGCACATATATTTTATCAGGCGACAGGAATTTTTTATATCAAAAAGTGCTTCAATAGGCTTCTGGCATGGGGATGTGAAGCTTTTGGTGGAGGATATTGCAGAACTAAAACCAACTGTCTTCTGTGGTGTTCCAGATGTCTTTTGATCACATATATTCATGTTTAAACTAGAAGATCGTCGTTGGAGGATTTTTAAATAGAAAGGTGTTTGAATTTGTATACAAATACAAGCTTAATAATATGTGCAAAGGGTTGAAACATGAAAAAGCATCTCCAATTTTTTATCAAGTTGTCTTTTGCAAGATTAAACAAGGTCTGGGAGGATGTGTCCATGTAATGTCATCAGGAGCAGCTCCACTTGCAAGACATGTGGAAGAGTTTCTACGAGTAGTGACATGTTTCCATGTTGCACAGGACTATGGTTTAACAGAAAAATTTGTGGGAATTTTTGTTTCCCTTCCAAAGGTTATTTCAATGATCGGGACTGTTGGTCCACCTGTTCCAAATATTGATGTCTGCTTTGAGTCTATCCCTAAAATGGGATATGATGCACTTTCAGAAGTTTAAGCTTTCACAAGGAGAATACGTTGTAGTGGAAAATCTCGAAAATGTGTATGGTCAGTGTTCTGCTATTGATTCAGTTTAGATTTTGTTGAGTTCATCATTCATCATGCAAAGGTCTTAATTGCCTTCGTCCAAGAGGCAAAGATTCCTGTGATTTTGAAATTATTTCAGTTATTAGATGAGCATGAAAATTCCGTGAGGAAGGCTACAGAGGAGCATAAAAGGCGTTCTGATTATAAACCCATACTTGAGCAGGATGGCCTTATATGGTAGCATTCTTCCTATTAGGGGAGAAAGAGAGAGAGAAAAGAAAAGAACAATGCTGAAGTAAGAGATTACAAGTGGCAACAAATTTCATATCGTGGAAAAAAGGTCAAGTGAACTCCAACACAGGTGTTACATGATATAATTGAGGGCCACATGGAGAAAATTAAGATAGCAGGAGGAATTGGTTGTTTTGTAAAGGGTATATTTGAGATACCACAGATGACAACACAATCTCTTCCTTCAAACAGTGTGACTAAGCGTAAACAACAATGTGAAGCCACCAATTTATCCTTTCCTAACATGGGTGAAGGATTATCTATGTCTAGCTATCAAAGGATGCAAAGTTTCATGCGACTAAAGTTTCTGTAGGAAGCAATGCTTCATCTTCTCTGATAAATAGGATCAATGCTATGCTTCACAAGCTAGGAAAATAAATTGACGATGTAGATGCAAAAATTGGTGACCAATGGAAAATATTGGATGGAGACATAGGGTACGTATGGTAGCCAGCGCCGCATTAGAACTACTGATCCAAAAAATGCGGTCTGAATGGCAGAGCCAAATGTCAAAGCCACCCAGCGTTGCCTCGTCATGACCACCTCAACCACTTTCATCATACCTTTTTGATTTATGAAGAGCTACCAAAGTTAATGTTACAGTCAATTTTGCCAGAGATATTTTTTGTTCGGGCCTTGCATGGACATAGTTGTCAAATTCTAATTAAATTGTAGTTAATGAAGATTGCTGAAGTAGATTAGGGCAACAAGCATAGTTGCTGTTATATATTGCTTGTATTTCCATTATCAAGGGTTGGACCTTGTTAGACTCTACATTTTAAAGATCATTGTATTGGAGCACTGTAGTTTTTGCTGGGGCATCAATAATAAGAGACCGTTCACAAGATTCTTGAGCTATGTTGATGGTGATGTTTCTTCTGTGTTAATCTTTTTCTTTGTCTTTCATGCTGATCATCAATTTGTTTGATTGTGAAACAGAAAATTTAGATTAATATTTGCTAAGAGAGCACCTTAATTTTTTCTATGTTTACTATCTTAATGTTTTCTTCTGAAGTATAGTTAAAGAATTCTTAACTTTAGCTATTACTTAACTTATTGTTTTCTTCCATCTCATATTCACACTACCAGTAAGACCCACTCTGCATAGTTTGTTTTCCTTGTGAGTGTCCTTGAAAAGATGATGCACAATTCAACCTTTTATGATTCCATAGCCCAATGGATTAAGTTTCATAGCTCTATCTATCCAGCCACATAATCAATCAAAACAAATAGCCCTCATAATATCTATAACTAGCCTAATATCAACCTTTATAACCATCAAGCTAAATCATAAAAACATAGAGAGCCCTCTCTGAGTCTAGGAAGGATAGGTCTTGGACTCCAAAGTGGTTTGATGTTGTCCTCTGTCGTTTATTCTTGCCAATCTTATAAATTAGGTGGCAGGCTAGCCAATCAAGATAGTCCTAGTCAACTTCTATGCCTATAGGGAATAGAAGCTTGGTCTCCAACATCAAAATTGGTCCAACTTACCACTAGACCAAGCCCTATGTATGCTAAATATTGATGGTGAGAAATCACTAGAGGGAGCCACTGATGTTGGAAGCTAGTCAATGGGGATAAACCTGGTCACTTTTGTGCCAAATAGGAATAAAAAATTAGTCCCTAGCATGGTATATGTTCTTAAATTACACTAGAACAAGCCTAATCAACTCATATTTTTATTAGTAGGAGGGATAAAGACATGATTTTTAAGGATGGTTTGGCTTTAAATATTCTCTAGGTTGTTATTTTATTTTTGATCAAAAGCAGGGGAAACACTTCCCCACTATAACATGGGGAAGAGAATTGTCAAACACAGTGGAACATTAGCTAAGTTGCCACATTTGAGGGGTTTCTATGCCCATATAAAATCCATTTGGACTTGAATTTTGTATTTTCCTCTTGGCCTCACCATGGGCCCTTAGTAACACAATGGACTGCACTTTTCAAGGTTTGAACCCAAGTCATCATATGCACTCCCCCTTATCGGTAGATAATTTTTTCTTGTAGCTCATTTTGATGGCCTGAAGCCCTCTTAAGGGTGCCACTAACGTTGCAGGCTATCCAATCAAGATAGTCCTAGTAAAATTCTATGCCTATAGGGAATAGAAGCTTGGTCTCCAACATCGAAATTGGTCCAACTTACCACTAGACCAAGGCCTATGTAGGCTAAATGTTGATGGTGAGAAATCACCAGAGGGAACTACTCATGTTGGAAGCTAGCAATGGGGATAAACTTGGTCACTTTTGTGCCAAATAAGAATAAACCATTAGTCCCTAGCATGGTATATGTTCTTATTGCACTAGTACGAGCCTAATCGACTCGTATTTTTATTAGTAGGAATGATAGAGATGTAATTTTTAAGGAGAGCCTGGCTTTAATCTCTTGAAGAATGTTCTTGTTGATTTCCCTCTATGTGTGATATTTTCTAAACTGGATCGTTAAATTCTAATGACTAGAAACACTAAAGGATATATGTAATTCCCGAAAATCTTGTTAAAGCTTTAAGTGAGAATGTTAGTAGCTAGCTATAATTTTTTTTTGTATCAATAGTGAATTGAAGGAATTTGGACGCTACGAAATTGGACTTCACTTGTTGATTCTAGAAATGCACCACTCAGGTACACAAGATGTTATGGATTCTGTAACTTTTTTGTAAACTTCCAAAGTAAGAAGTTGGACTAAGCTAAGTAAGAATCAAGATAATAAGAGGAAGGAAAATTCAACTGGGTTTTGGCATATGTAGAAAGGGATAAATCCAGTCTGAAATATGAGCGGTGTATCATTTTGTATTTGTCACAAGAAGGAAAATTCAACTGGGTTCTGCTAGATGTAGAAATGAAGAAATACTGTCTGGAATATGAGCAATGTATCTTGTCTTGTTTTTATGATTAACCTCCATATTATCATCTAGAGGATCAATGGAAGAAGGAAGGATTCAAAGAATAGATGCAAGGTAACAAGGTTGTTTTGGATATTTGTGTAATAAAGAAGGGAAAATGGGCACTTAAAAGGTAGCCTTGTGCTCTCAAGGAAATGAAATATTAAGAGCAAATAAACAATCCAGGTTGCAAAGAGAAAATAAACAATAAGGACATAGTTAAATCTTTGCTCCATCAATTATACTGCAATAGCTAAAAGTCTAAGGATGGCTGGACAAAATTATCATTGTAGCATCTTCTTGGCATTGAGAAGAAAGGACTATAAGAAGGTTATTGTACAATAATTTCTTATAACTTGTGAATACCATTGCCGAAACTGCATTTGAATTTCATGTGTGTCAGGGAAGAGTTCAAAAATTTGCTTCCTTATGCAGTTAGAGAGGAAAATGCTAAGGCTTGCTAAAATCAACGATATGCCCACTGCACAGTGGGATAATAGATAGAGATAGTTACTATTTAAATTTCAAGAACATATGCTTGTCTAGCTAAAAAGTATTGGATTTTTTTTCTCATGACCTTGAGTACAAAGTCTCATAATCAACTGGATGAAAAACCAAGTCCATCTTTCAAATGTTTGAACCAGGTCTATATAACTGATATTATAGCAATAAAAGAAATAATTCCAGCCTATAGAAAGGTAGCACAGTAGCGACATACTTGAATTTTTGGGGTGCTCCAAACAATCTCGTCCTGAAGATAGGATTCCAGGTTGTTTGCAGTTTTTAATTGGCGAAGTCGGCTCTAATTATGGAACTTTGTCAACTCTTCTATAGGTAACATTTTGCACCAATTCTTCGCTAGATGTTTTTCTTGGACTCACTAAGGGAGTTTCATTTTACGCATCCGTTGTATGATTAAACCTTCAATATAACATTGGTTTTCCATACAAACTTTCTTAGAGAGAAACTGGCAACTCAGAGCAGGTTACATGTTATGTAACCAGCTCCAAAATTAGAAGAAAAGAGATATCAACGCCTTAGAAATGAGCCACTTCGAGGGGGAAACCTCCAATACATTACATAAATGAATAATTCTTGGATGATATAATTTACAAAACCTCCTTTCTATATATAGGAGTCCATGGGGCCATAATGTAATCCTAGTGGGCCACAATGTAATCCTAGCCGACCTAACAATAATAATTTAAGGGCACAATAATAACAAAATGGGGGTTACAAGGGTACAATAATAACAATAAGGGGGTTACACTAACAAAAATAAGGGACTATACTAGTAATATAGGGACCTAACATTACAAGAACTCCTTCTATAGTGGACAGAGGCGACCCCAGAATGTAGCAACAATTTTCCACTTCAGTCGTTGTAAAAGAAAACAAAGAGCTTCTCTCTGTAACTTCTAATGCCTACTTGGATGACCTATTTTGGCCAAAACAACAAAAAAGTACCTCTACGCTGTTATCTTGTGAAGGATAATGTTTCCCTCCATTACTAACTTTATCTATAGTCTCTACCTCTTGATCCATTAGTTTTGACTTATCCATACACTAAAGAGCATTAAAGATTGTATTGTATTGCACAAAGATGATCTGAAAGGGAAAACGTGTTAAAGCATAGTATTTCAGTTGACGTATCAAATTCTCGGTTGCATACAAATAGAAACTGCTCGTTCCATACAAATAGAAACCACTTGAAGATATCTATGAACCTCCTGAACATAAAAATTGTTCTGTCTCGTAACTCTTAAGTAAATCTATAAAGAATGTGAAGTTAGCCTTCTTGGCTTAGTGAAATCCCTAATGTTCTATCCTATTTGACAGTCTTAAAAATCTCACAAAAACCTGTAAAGATTTTGGCATTCTGTATGCCCAACCTGTAAAAGCCCTAACTTCCTATCTTCCTCTGTGTAACTTGAATAGAGTACCGTAAAATACCAGAATAATCAATGACCATTCTCCCAAAACTTTGAAATGTGCAGAATAGAAAGAGAAATCATTCAATCAAACTACTCAAAATGTATCAGAATCCCCATCCTTTAACTCAATGAATTTATTCGCAAACTCTGTCGTTTTTGTAAACAAATTTTTGAGCACAACCTCCTCTAGTCCATTTATAGAGAGCCTTAGCTTCTGAAATATTGTCTATAAGCCAAAATAGGGTTAAACGTTTCCATTGAAAGCTTAGAATAATTGAAACTGAAAGAACCAAAGAACCATTGTAGATACTTTAATCAAATTTTTTTTCTCTAATTTTGCTGCTTAAAACAGTGTTTTGAGCAAGACCTATTTCAACAAATTTAGTTCAGAGAATACAGTGGCTTATTTAATGAATTTTATCCAAGACACAACATACATGATTCGTGATAGCCACAAGAAAATTTATGGGATTTTTCAATTTAAGCATTCTCTTGCAGAAAAATACCATTTCTGACCTCGTTTTGATGGTGAAGAGATGAAAATGATCTATTGGAAGTCGTGAATAAATGATCTATTGGAAGTTGTGCATGAAGAGATCTGGGGGCTCAGGGATTTATTCTAGAGCGATTGCAAACCAGGATTGTACAAAAGCGAGCCCGTGAGCTCGTTTTAAGGTAGGGAGAGGGATAATGCAATAGCAGCAAAATAAAAAGAGGCATTAATTGTAAAGGCGCCATATATTTGTATTTTTGTACTTGAGTCAAATGATTTCAAAGAATTTTGAATAGTATAATATTTTTTTAGTTTGGAAAAATAAATGGAGCAAGAGGGCAAAGTAATGAAACTAAGTGACAGGGTGGGATAATTATAATGGCTTACGTCATTTCTTTAAGTCAAATTGAATCGATATACATTAAGATTATGTATAAAACAATTATAAATTAAAGTGCGGTTTTATATAAATTATTTATTTATTAATGTTAATTTGTAGTTTTTAATAATATATTTGTGTTAAAGAAAATTATTCAGATTAATGTTGTATTAACATTTTTGTTAATTTTTCTATATTATATTCTAATTTTCCTTAAACTTGTTTTAAATATGCTTTCACCTTCATGTCTGGAGGTTATTTATTTGCATATTTAAAGTTTTGTTGTAGCTTTTTTCTTAAAAAAATGACTATTGTGATTGTGATGGTGAGAAGGTATTCTATAAATAGCCTTAAGGGTTATTTAGAATAAATAGGAGATTCTTTCTCATTATCTAAGACCAATATTTGAGAGAATGGATATACATTCCCTAATTATCACATAAACAATAGTTTAATCTTGTATTTATTGCTTTCTCTCCATGGAGGTTCTCTAAAAAAAGGGAATACCTCCTCCTATGTGAATTTGATTGTCTCCATCTCTTAAAGGATTTTCAAACATTAATAATTAAATCTTCATTACTTTAAAGATGTAGTCTTGTCGAATATACCAAAAACATAGTAGGATTTTTTCATTGTGGATAAAATCAAGTACATGTCTGAGGGAAGTATTCCTCTATGGATGGTTAACAAGTTCATCAATAACTACAAGAAAATGCTTCAATATATATATTTAATGATCTTTAGTCATCATCTAAAGAGTTCAAGAATAAAATAAATTCCAACCTGAGTTCTAAGTATATGGTAAGCTTGTACTTAGAGGTTCTATTATTGTAAAATTTGACAACTATGGAAGTTGTGGCAAGGTATTGGAGGAGGGACTGTCATTTTGGGGCAGAGCTAGCCTCTTTTTCAATGATAGTTTCTAAAATTGAATCCATCTTCAATGTATGTATGTTGTCTAGCTTTGAGTTTTGTTTCCCTTTCATCCTAGAGATTGGAGAAAGGCATGCAATGTGTGACTGAACCTATTTATAAAATAGAATCTATTGAATAAATTTTCCGAATACCTGGCAATTTTATACCGAATTGATTCATACCAACTCAAAGCTTCAGTTCTATAATTGTTAAAGGGAGTTCCTATCTCTAAGTGATTTTTGGAATCGATTTGGCTCAATTGTTTGTCGATTATTTGATCTAAATAATCATCCGCTTTATCAATAATATTGAGTAGGACCCATAAAGATTGATTCTTCAATTTTTCTCTGTGGTTGAAGATCCGATCCGATCTCAACGATCCATTCTTGTTGAGTTCATATAATGGATTCATGTAATAATAAATATTACAAGGAATTTGATCATGAACCTGACTAGGCTTAGTTATTGATAGAGTGAATTGATCTGTCATTTCCAGAACAATTTTTTTTGTTTTCGATCGAAAATTGTTGTGCAATATGTTAAGAATATTCCATCCAGGATCTGATGGAATAGCATAATTTGAGG
>CM076580.1:1448471841-1448498943 GCA_034641835.2 Pinus albicaulis
CGGGCATTAGAGCATTGAGAGGACCTTTCCCTAGTAGGAGAGGACCGGGAAGGACGCACCTCTGGTGTACCAGTTATCGTTCCCACGGTAGATGCTGGGTAGCCAAGTGCGGAGCGAATAACTACTGAAAGCATATAAGTAGAAAGCCCACCCCAAGATGAGTGCTCTCCTATTCTTACTTCCCTGAAAGCCCCTAGTTGCGAACACGGCTGGGAAAATGACGGGTTCTCTGTCCTTGCAGGGGATGGAGCGACAAAAGTATTGAGAATCCAAGAAAAGGTCATGGCGAGACGAGCCATTTATCATTACGATAGGTGTCAAGTGGAAGTGCAGTGATGTATGCAGCTGAGGCATCCTAACAGACTGAGAGATTTGAACCTTGTTCCTACATGACCCGATCGATATGATCAGGTATTAGCCATCTATTCTTTTCTTTGTTCAATTGTTTGACAACATGAAACTATGAAACCAAAAGCTTTGCCCTCCCTCTCCTTCGGATAGAAGGGCAGAGGAGGTTTCTCTACCTAGAAGGGACACCCCTTCGGTGTCCTTTTAATAATTGGGGCCACACAATCATTAGCCAATATGCTTTTCTCGCATTTATGCCCTTCCTCGTTCATGGTTTGAAATTCTAGTGTCCCAGGCATAGAGGAACCACACCAACCCATCCCGAACTTGGTGGTTAAACTCTACTGTGGTGACGATACTGTAGGGGAAGCCCTGCGGGAAAATAGCTCGGTGCCAGGATGATAAAAAGCTTAATGCCTCTTCTTCTCATTAGAAGGTCGTCTTCTTAGAAACTCCATTTCTGACATCTTTTCTTTCCCACTCCACACTTTACCTTGAAATGCAATACCTGCGTTCGCTCATAGCGATAAATTTTCTTCTGTATCCTCTTACCCCGCGAAGAGAGGATTCCCTATCTTGGAAGGGACTCCTGGGGGCGAATCTAGCGGAGACGGGGCCTGTAGCTCAGAGGATTAGAGCACGTGGCTACGAACCACGGTGTCGAGGGTTCTAATCCCTCCTCGCCCACCCCGAAAGGGGACAAAAGGGAGGTCGGGGGTAGGGAGATTATGATTGGGATAGCAGACACAAAGCTATGGAACTTAGTCTTCACAAAGGGTCATTTGTCAAAAATGATAGCCGGTACGTCCGAGAGTAACCAACATATATGTGTTTGACCTCCTATAAATATTCCTCATTATTAGATTTAGATTAGGGTTATAGAATGATATATTCTCCCAAATCCGAGGGAAATTATATTGACAGCATGCAAGGATCCAATTCTGACTTCCAGGGAACGAACTGATAGTTCTAACAGCTGGTAATGGGTCGAGTGACTAGTAACGGGTTGAGCGAATAGAGGCCTCTTCACCTTCAGCTCTGGAAATTTCATCACATCAGGAGAACAATGGATTTGTTTCTCCGAACTTTTCAGTATTTCGAAGAGACCGTTGTTTCCATCTTTCCTTTCCCGGACTACTGGGATCCTATCTTGATCCTGTGGCGATTGTGCATGCATATATTATGTTATGAAAAAGGATAGGTAACGTTTGATCTACTCCTAATGGTAAAATCGAGCTCTATTTTGAATAAAATGGATCTCCCCAAGTAGGATTCGAACCTACGACCAATCAATTAATAACCGACCGCTCTACCACTGAGCTACTGAGGAACAACGGAGGGTTCTCATATACATTCAAGATTCTTGTTCTTTGGACCGACCCATGATCATCAATGTATAAACTATTGAGAAACTCAATAAGGTTTTTTCTCAACTCTTGGACACCCCACCCTAGAGTTATTGAACTCTAAATACATAGGATCTATTATTATTGCTACCATTCAATATTACTACCATTCAATTTTTTTATTACTTTAAAAAGGAATAATTCGATTATATAGAACCTTGAAATAAAGAGATAAATTTTAGATTTAGATAAAGGAGGATTGGCGGATGAAAATAGCAGTTTACGGGAAAGGCGGAATCGGTAAATCAACAACTAGTTGTAATATCTCAGTCGCTCTAGCGAGACGTGGTCAAAAAGTGTTACAGATTGGGTGTGATCCCAAACACGATAGTACTTTTACTCTTACAAGATTTCTAATACCTACAATTATAGATACTTTACAATCCAAGGATTGTCATTATGAGGATATTTGGCCTGAAGATGTAATTCAAAAGGGTTATGGAGGGGTGGATTGTGTGGAAGCAGGGGGTCCACCCGCAGGACCCGGATGTGGAGGATATGTGGTGGGAGAAACTGTAAATTTCTTAAAAGAATTAGATGCATTTTACAAATATGATATTATATTATTCGATGTATTAGGTGATGTGGTTTGTGGAGGTTTTTCAGCTCCATTGAACTATGTAGATTATTGTGTAATAATTACAGATAATGGATTCGATGCATTATTTGCAGCTAATCGTATTACTGCCTCTATAAGGGAAAAAGCTCGTACACATCCACTCCGATTAGCAGGCTTGGTGGGAAATCGTACATCTAGAAGAGATCTTATCAATAAATATGTAGAAGCCTGTCCAATGCCCGTAATAGAGGTATTACCTATTATTGAGGATATCCTAGTTTCCAAAGTAAAGGGTAAAACCTTATTTGAAATGGTTGGATCTGAACCATCCCTTAACTATGTGTGTAATTATTATATAGGCATAGCAGATCAAATATTGTCCCAACCAGAAGGTATTGTCCCAAAAGAGATTCCAGATCGGGAATATTGGTGGTGGGAGACAGAAAAAAAAAAAATCAGGAAAATTTCCTTGGGTTTACGAGGATTTAGAATCAACAATTTATCCAAAATTTGTTGTCAATCAGATTCTTTCTTTTTATTATTCTTTTTATTCATTATTTCTTTTCCTTATTTATCCTCAGCCATTTATTATTTCCCTCCCTATTATGTCAACCAAAATTTATGAAACTATAACTTTTAAATGTGAAACGGGTAATTATCATACTTTTTGTCCTATTAGCTGTGTATCTTGGTTGTATCAAAAGATTGAAGACAGTTTATTTTTGGTAGTGGGCACAAAAACATGTGGTTATTTTCTGCAAAATGCACTTGGAGTTATGATTTTTGCAGAACCCTGCTATGCAATGGCAGAATTAGAAGAAGGAGATATCTTGGCCCATTTGAACGATTATGAGGAATTGAAAACGCTTTGTATTCGGATAAGAAAAGATAGAGATCCCGACGTCATCATATGGATAGGCACTTGTACTATAGAAATAATAAAAACGGATTTGGAAGGTATGGCACCCAAATTGGAATATGAAATTGGAGTACCAATTCTAGTGGCAAGAGAAAATGGACTTGATTATGCTTTTACTCAGGGGGAAGATACCATGTTAGCTGTAATGTCACATCGTTGTCCAGAACAAGAATTCCCCATTGGTGAATCAAAAGAAACTAAAACAAAAACAAAATTATTCCCTTTTCCTCTTCTGAAGGAAAAGAAATTGGTGGAATATGCAAATCATCCTCCCTTAGTTATTTTTGGGTCTTTACCCTCGAATTTGGTTTCTCAACTTGATACAGAATTAAGACGCCAATTCATCAAGGTATCAGGTTGGTTGCTCGCTCAGAGATATGCCAATCTTCCATCACTGGGTGATGGAGTTTATGTTTGTGGGGTTAACCCATTTCTAATTCGTACAACAACAACTTTGATAAGACGAAAAAAATGTGAATTAATCATAGCTCCTTTTCCTATTGGTCCGGACGGAACACGTGCTTGGATCGAAAGGATTTGTCCTGTATTTGGTATTGAGGCCCAGAGTCTGGAGGAAAGAGAGGAACGGATATGGGAGAGTTTAAAAGATTATCTTGATTTGGTACGCGGAAAATCTGTCTTTTTCATGGGAGATAATCTTCTAGAAATATCTCTAGCAAGATTCTTAATTAGATGTGGTATGATCGTTTATGAAATTGGTATTCCATATATGGATAAACGGTATCAAGCTGCTGAATTAGCACTTTTAAAAGATAAATGTATAATAATTTGTATACCAATACCACGAATTGTGGAGAAACCAGACAATTCGAATCAGATACGACGTTAGGGGCGAGAGGAATTGGTACTAAATGGTCAGTTGAATTTACTTTTTCCCAGATTCATGGATTTTCCAATGCGAGAGATGTACTTGAATTGGTTACCCGCCCTCTACGACGTAACGGAAATTTAGATAACTTGGATTGGACCACCCTGGTCCAAAATAACAACGAGTTCTATACCAGTACTCCTACTCCTAGATAAGATAACAGGGAATATATGTATTAATAACATATGCATATATCCAGATGTTAGATATTGGAATCTATTCTGTGAAATCAAATTTATGAATATAAAAAATAATAACTATTTCTATCCGTATCTCCCATATGGGGGATACCACATATATTTATTCTATTCCTGTTTCTCATTATTTTATTTTGATCAAAAAGGAGTTTCGATATGATAAGAGTACTTGGTCTACTATGGGATCCATTATCATCATGGGTAGAAGTCTCAAGTCCGATCATTTTATTTGGGCTATATTATGGATTTATTGCTACATTGCCTTTTGGTCCCTCTAAAATCTATTCCATGAGATCCTTCTTTTTGGGAGAAACTCTCTATGGTATAATAGCCATAAGTGGTTCTATTACGGGACAATTAATAGTCTTTTTGTCCATGTATTATTCGCCCATCTATGCAGCGCTGTGGAAACCTCATGCAATAACTCTATTAGTCATACCATATATGTTCTGTCATGTTTTTCGAAGTCTTGAAAAACCTTCAAGTCTTGAATCTACGCACCCCATGAATTCGATCAAAAATCCAAAAATTCTAAGTCTATTTATGGGTGGTCTAATTCTTCAATTGTTGAATCCCCTTCTTTTAGCAAATCCCGTATTAACAAGACTGGTGAACCTATTTATTTTTCGTTATAGCGATAATATATCCTTTATGATAAGTAGTTTTTGCGGTTGGTTGAGCGGTCATATTCTATTCATCAATTTGACAAAAGTGGTATCTTTACGTTTGGTATCTTTCTGTATATAACGTAATTCACCTATTGATCATACTTCATTAAGACGTTACATTCAACAAACCTTTAGTTTACTTCTTATTTATTATTTTTAATTCTATTTAGGTAGATCCCCATTAATTTTTCATAGAAAGAAAAAATATAACAAAAAAAAGGACCACTCTGCGGCTATGGCTAAAAAGGACTGCTCTGTGGCTATGGTTAAAAAGGATCGTTCTGTGGCAGAGGACGAGGACCGCTCTGTGGCTATGGCTAAAAAGGACCATTCTATGGCAGAGGACGATGAATGCTCTGAGCCTTTGGCTCTGGTTATGGTTCAAGAGGCCTGCTTTGTGTCTTTTATAGCTAAAAATGCCCACTCTGTGGTAGAGGAAAAGGACCCAGAGGACGAGCATTGTTCTGTGGTAGAGGACGAGGACCGCTCTGTGGCTATGGCTAAAAAGGACCGTTCTGTGGCAGACGACAAGGACCACTCTGTGGCTATGGCTAAAAAGGACCGTTCTGTGGCAGAGGATGAGGACTACTCTGTGGTAGAGGATGAGGATCGTTCTATGGTAGAGGACGAGGACCCAGAGGACAAGGACCGTTCTGTGGCAGAGGACGAGGACCGTTCTGTGGCAGAGGACGAGGACCGCTCTGTGCCTAGAGAGCAAAAAAAACTTAAAGGACTTCCGATATCATGGTTCAAGCAACCATGTCCCATTAAGTTCTTTGATCCTGATAGAATTTATCAGCTGATACGATATATCGGGAATAGCCCATTTCATCGCCTAAAGCCTGTGAGGACCAAAGTCTCTCAATATTTTTTTGGTGCATACTCGAGTGATGGAAAAAAAAGAATCTCTTTTACGCTTTTACCTAGTGTATTGGCCCTTGGGGAAAAGCTCAGGAAATATAGAGATATTTTAGATACTTCTTGCTTATATGAGGATCCTTATCATAGATGGAACCATACCATGAAAAGAAGAAGAGATTCTTTAGAGAATGAATTTTCGGATCGAGTGAAAGCTCTAAGCCATGGATCTCCCGTTGAAAATGTTATAGAAAGGAGAGTGAAATTCTCCAATTCTCAGGGGGATTCTTTTACTGAAATGTATGATCCATTGCTTAATGGGGCATTGTGTGGAACAATAGACCAATTCGAGTCCCCCAAAATGTTGAGCGATTTGATCATTTCGATCATTTCGAATCTTTCAGATTTTATAGAGATACCTATAAAAGACTGTAAAGAGGGATTTACGAATGATCAATTTGGGTATGGGTACCATATCTCTGAGCATTGGCAGGAATTGGAACAAAAAAGCTTTCAACTACCCTGGGAACCCTTACCTACAGATACTTTTCGTTCGCTTGTTCCGAGCACTAAATCATCAAAAAGAGGAAAAGTTGAACCTATTTCAAAACGACTTTATCCATTAGCAGAACGAATAATTCCAAATCAAGAAAAGAAGATATTTGAAGAGTATTTGTCAAATATAGATTCTTCTTTTGGTAAACTGATCTATCCAAAAGATGATGATTCGTTGATACATTTCCTGTGGTTGGAAATAGCCTTTCGAGTGGCCTATATGGATCTCGCACCGGAAATAGCTTCATGTAATGAATGGATCTACACAAAATCTTTAGTGAATATTTACAACCGAATTGATGGTAGAAAAGTTGTGCCCACAGGTACCATAAAATGGGAATTGATTCTTTCTCTTTTTACTACGGAACAGATTTTCCTTTTCGAGTCTTTGGCGCAACATGAGTGGAAAATACTACGAAATTTTCACGGGAATGTATCTACAGATGATTCAACACAAACGAAATATTTTATTTACCTTTACGGGAAAATACTATTAAATGAACCTCTCCAATTTAGAGAAATTAAAAAACATTTGCCTCGATGGCCATCTGATTTGATGATGGCTGAACGTGATGGTGGTGGTGATGATAGAGGCCCAATTCAAATATCAATGAGTAGGATTCGTACAAGAAAGATCAAAAGTAAACTGACCCTTGATTTTGGGAAAGAAAGAAAAGTTTTAAAACGTTATCATGCTGAGTTAGATTATCGTCGGAGCTTAATTAGAGGATCCATATGCGCTAAAAGACGGAAAATTATGATATGGAAGAGGGTACAATCGAATGTACATTCCCTTTTCTTTTTTAGAAGAATGGAAATACCCACTTATCCTAAAGATTATTATGACACATTCGATTCTGGTAGAGTGAATCAGGAACAAATCCAGAAAGAAGTTAGGGAGAAAATCCATAAAGGCAAATACTTGGATCCAGTCCTCCACAATACGACACTTGCTAAGCAAGTATGTTTAGCGTGGCCAGAAGTGCATTATTTCAGAGGTCTCATATTAGTGGCTCAATCAAATATTAGAAAAAATATAATATTACCATCACTTATAATAGCCAAAAATATTGGTCGTATATTATTATTTAAAGCCCCCGAATTTTCCCAAGATTGGGAAGAAATGAAGGAAGAAATGCATCTCAAATGTGGTTTTGATGGTACCGAATTTTCTAAAATAGGATTCCCAGACAAATGGTACAAATATGGTATGCAGATAAAGCTTATTTGAAGCCTTGGCATAGCCAATCTAAAAAAAGACCGCGTTTGCGTTGGAGTTATTTAACGACCCTTGGATTTGAAACTGACATACCTTTCGGTGATCCAAACCCAAAGCTAGGAATTTTTTCCGAATTTTTTCAACCTATCTTCAAAAAAGTGAAGAAAGGATTGAAGAGATAATTTATTCTCTTCAAAAAAGTGAAGAGACGATTGATGGGATCTACAGGAATAAGACACGTTCCACGAGTTAGATATATAGACAAAAGTGAACTTAATGACCGGATACAAAATAAATTACTAAGTAAGACTGAGACTACCCCTATGGGTAGTGCAAATGATTCATCAGAAGTTAATGATCAATTTGGATATGAAACCCAAATAATTAATGTGAAATATCCAGATGACTGGACGACCACAATGAAAGAGCAGATCGAATCTATCGCGATCATAAATAGCTCTCCTATAACTGGAATGTCTCTGATGGATTTAGAGATTCATACCGGATCGAAGGGAAGTTTTAACATACTGGGATCAACATTAAAAAAACGATTGGTTCAGATTCGGCGAATACTTGGTCGATTTCAAAATAAAAGTGTCCAATTAATCCGAAAAAGTTTCTATTCAATGAAATTAATGAAACTTTTTCTCAAAAGAATGGACCGATATCTCTTACTAAGTTTTATTCATTTCATTGGGTCAAATATAAAATTTTGGATTCGATCTGCTTGGATTCGATCCACGGGGAATATAGCAACAATTTAGGGACGAATATTCATTATCAATAATGATATTTCAAAAATAAATAGAGGTAAAATTACCAACTACTATTCGATCAACGAAAAAAGAAAATATTTTGAAATTTGTCTTGATCGAAACATGTTATCAATGTCCCAAGCATATGTATTTCACAAGATATGGCAGATAGGGGCAATCGACAGGTCCTATTCAAAGTATTTTTTGAAATATCGAGCCCAAACATCATATCCCTTGATCAAGAAGAAGATCAAAGAATTATTAGATATACAAAGAATATTGGATCACGAAAAACCACAAGATCTGAAAGAGAATGACCGGAAACAATGGTTGAGATGTTTTGACCGGTACAAATTATCCCCACAGATATGGTCTAGGATAAACCCACAGAAATGGAGAAATAGAGTCAATAAGCAATGTACGTGCTATGAAGAACGATTCATTCCCTGTGAACAAAAAAAAGATTATATATTTGCGACTGTGATAGAACCTTCTTTGGGACTACTTCGAAAAATGAACAAACGTTACAGATACGATCTCTTATCATATAGTTATCTCAATTCTACAAAATAATTGGATATTCTCAATTTTACAAAAGATTCAGATATTCTCAATTTTACAAAAGATTTGGATATTCTCAATTTTACAAAAGATTCGGATATTCTCAATTTTACAAAACATTTGGATATTCTCAATTTTACATTGGATACTCTCAAAATCACGAAGAGTAGATTCGGATTAGATTTAAAATTCTGGTTATTCCCGAAACTTTCAGAAAAAGAGAACATATATGATAACTCGAAGTTCATACCAAGATATTCGATTTTAAGCGAAGCGCAAGAGTGGAAAAAGATAGAGGAAAAAGAAAGGGAGGAAATAATCAAAGTTATAGAGGAAAGAATAGGTATTATTAGATCAGATGTTCAAAACAAAAAAGTAGAAGAGAAACAAACTGGTACTGGTGAAGTAGAAGAGAAACAAACTGGTAAGGTAAAACAGAAACAATTTGGTTTGAAAGTAGAAGATCAAAAAAATGATGGAAAGAAAAAAACTAATCGAAATAGAAAAACTAATCAAGTTCTTGTTCAACACAAAATACTAAAAGCTATATCGGAAGAAAAGATATCCGATCTGGCGAGGATGTGCAGAATTCTTCTCGAAATCGAGGATTCGGCAAAATTTATGTGGACCTATGAGGAAAATATTGACCTAAATCTAATGTTCCTTATTATTTATGGGGATCTAAAAGGCTATGAAAAATATGTCAATGCAAAGGATATCAATGCAAATGATATCAATGCAAAGGATAGCAATGCAAATGATATCAATGCAAAGGATAGCAATGCAAAGGATAGAAATGCAGATGTTCCAAAAAAGAAAGAAGATGAAATCCCTAAAATAATAACGTCCTCCGAGCCATATCGTTTATCAAGCATAGTTAATGATAATCTCCTTATATATAAAATTGTTAGTATGTGGTTGAAGTCGGAAAAAAAGAAAAAGAGCCGGTCTGGGGGATGACAAAAATATTTTGAGTTCCTTCAATTTAGAAGATATTCTTCTTCCAAAACGTCGTAGAGAATTTCTAATATTGAATCGATTTTATATGGAGAACGATCATGTAGGATTTTTCAATGGAAAATCCATACAAAATGTCGAAGAACTCATGGGAAGAGACCAACATCTTCGTGTAGATACAACACAAAGAATTAAATGTTTTCTTTGGCCTAGTTATCGATTTGAGGATCGTTTGTGCATGAATAGATATTGGTTCAATACAAATGATGTGAGTCGATCCGCGATGTTGAGAATACGTATGTATCCCCTAACTGTCAATTGATAAATTTTTGGCTTCAATTCCGTTTTCGTAAAAAAAAAGAAAGAATGGATTGATTCAATGGAGTTTCAGGATATGTCCAAAATTGAACCAATCTGTTCATTCCGTTTCATCAATGTGAGAAGAATCCGACCAATTTTTCTTAAATCAAAATGGTCAGAACGAATTAGAATTATTATATGAACCATGAAAATGAAAGAAAGAATCTGATTCTTTTTTTTGACTCAAGAAAAAAAAAATAAAGCTCTGATAAAAAAAAAATTATGGTAAAGAATTTGTCCATTAGTTCATCTCTGATTCCCGATAAACAGAGAGGATCTGTTGAATCTCATGTATTTTTTTTAACTAATCGGGTCCTAAGACTTACCCAGCATCTGCAATTGCATGGAAGAGACTATTCATCCCAAAGGGGTTTGTGGCTTATTTTGAGCAAATGTAAGCAACTTCTGGTTTATCTATCCAGGAGGGATAAACTTCGTTATGATGATTTAATTGGTCAATTGAGTATTCGTAGACTAAAAACCTGCTAATTTCTAAGTTTTCAATTCCAATCCAATTTTTAGAGATCCCAGATCCAGTCGTTCTTTTATTTCGTTTTCTCATTTAGAAAACGAAATAAAACTTATTATGAAAATGACCTGTCATGATTGGACCATATTCGGGGTGATCCGGGTGGATCAAAATGATCCAAATATCTTTGTCCCATTGACAAAATACAGATCGGTTCCAAATAGAATTGAGATTACAATTCTTGATTCGTTTTATATTCATAATATACCGTTATTAGCCTTCTTTATTGGGCATATATTAGAATATATGGCTATATATGATCTTATCAAATTAAAAAAATTTAGTAACTAATGGAGATCCAATGGCACATTTGGTCAAAATTTATGATACATGTATTGGTTGTACCCAATGCGTACGAGCTTGTCCTACAGATGTATTGGAAATGATACCTTGGGAAGGATGTAAAGCTAAGAAAATTGCTTCTGCTCCAAGAACAGAAGACTGCGTACGTTGTAAGCGGTGTGAATCCGCTTGTCCAACAGATTTCTTGAGTGTCTGTGTTTATTTATGGCATGAGACAACGCGCAGTATGGGTCTAGCTTATTGATATCATATTTTTTATTTTTTATTTTTATACACTGATAAAACCCATACTTGAGATCTTGGATCAAGTATCGGTTTTTATAGAGAGATGGAAAATATCTTCTATAATGAGCGCCTTGACTCTATCAGCAATATTTGTGGGTTTTCCTGTATCTGCGGGTTCCTTTTCATTACCTATACATTCCGTCTATTACCATTTCCAACTTGATAACTAATTGATCCAATTGAAACAATAAATATTATTGTCACATTTCTTTATTTTAGCAATATGCAATGGCCAATTAGGATCATTTGCTGCTCGAGATATTATACTTTTCTTTCCTATGCGGGAACTGGAATCAATTTTCTTTTTATTAAGGAACTGGATCGAATCTGTCCTTCCTTTTCCTTCCGGTAATTCGGTCCATTTATGGTTCCAACCATCCATAGTTGTGTAACCCTATTCCTAATAGATTGACCCCCAAATAATGGATCCAAACTATAAAAAATCCTAAAGAAGCCACAATTGTCGGTTCCTCACCCTGCCAACCCTTATTCATTCTAGTATGCAGATAGATTGCGAATATGGTCCAAGTAATTAATGCCCAAGTTTCTTTTGGATCCCAGCTCCAATAAGATCCCCATGCTTCATTGGCCCATATTGCTCCAGAAAGAGTACCTATGGTTGAAAGAGAAAAACCGAGACCAATTGCACGATAACTCCAATGATCTAATTGTTTAATCAATTTACATTTATGATAATTTGTTGATGAATAATAAATAGTGTATTGCAAATCACTTTTTTGCTTTTCATGTGAATAAAAATTTTCATTGGGAAGAATGGATCGGGAAAATAAATTGTCCATCACACCAAAAAGAACCTGTCTATTTTCTTTGGACATAATCACTAGAAGAGCTATTGATGCTAGGGATCCACATAAAAGGGTTGCATAGCTGAACAATATCATACTTACATGCATCATTGACCAATGAGATTGTAGCGCGGGTACTAACATTCCATATCGTTGCATTTCCTCCGGAAGACCTAAAGTAGCAAAACCATGAGTTAACATAGCACTTGGCGCGGTGATTGCACCTAACCACCGATCATCTCAACTCCATACTTCTAGAACTATATGGAACACAGATGAACTCCAGGAAAGGAACATGAATGATTCATACAAATTACTCAACGGTAAATAACCTGAATAAAGCCAACGAGTAATTAATAATCCCATTGTACAAACAAAAGTGAATATCATGCCCTTTCCTCCTGAAATACTTAGTCCTTCAATTAGATAAACTAAGGTTCCCCAATAAATGAGAGTGACAACAAAAATGAGAGAAAAAGAGATGTGAGCCAATATATGTTCTAAAGTTATGAATATCATAATAAACTCATTTATTCATTTTATTCCCGAATGATATCTATGATGGAAAGATAGGATTGATCCATTACAATGGAAATAGATTGAATAGATATTCTTACATAGGAAGAAGTGATGGATGAGATCTTCCTGGAAAAATACCGCCACTCGGATTTGAACCGAGATTCTCTCACACTGCTTCCTAAGAGCAGCGTGTCTACCAATTTCACCATGGCGGCTTCGTAGGGACCATACTAGCTTATTTACACCAGATCATCAATGTTATGGAACGTATCTAGCAGAGGGAGTGATCTGTGAATATAATATAAGTCAAAATAAAATATAAGTTAGGACATTAACATGAAAATTTGAATCAATTTTATTGTTGGTTGATAGTTATAACGGAGCATGGCGCAGCTTGGTAGCATGCCATCTTGGGGTGATGGAGGTCATGGGTTCAAATCCCGCTGCTCCGAAAGAGAATGGGAAATAGTCACATGCGTTATCGGACAAAGAATATCTGTCAATTTTCGCTTACGATGGGAAGAATCAGAGCAGCTAGATTCCAAACAATAAATGGTTATACCATCACTTTCTAATATTTTTGATTGGATGGTTTGATTATATACATATCTAGAACGGTTTCTGATCCATGATCTCCCATATGATTATTATCTTGTTGGACTTTCCAATTTTAGGAGAGACATCCAAATAAATTGATAGCTCCCAATAATATTACATACAGGCTAATATTACCATCAGCCTAATATTACCATATATAGGCTGTTAATGAATGAATTGATCCTATTTTGAGGAGATGTAGAAGGGTGTTTCATAAATAGGATCAAATTTCACTAGATTAGTCATCTCTTTTTTAGTATATCTGTCACAATAGTTTGGGCATTACACATTATAAATGATAGAGATACGAAGAAAGATGATTACTTTGAGTTATCCTAAAGGATTGAGCACTCCTTTCTATCCAACCATAAAGGAGGGAAAGAATGGGACCCAATAGGGAGATGAACCATTGGGAGGAGCGGAAACAGAAGAAGAATGAATCAATATAGCTGAAACTACGAATTAGTCATTATTCGTCATAGAGCAATAACGTGCATCTATTACGAAATGCACGAGCAATTCCATTATGAAATAATATCATCCCCATGCGTGATTCCATGAGTTCTGTGCCATTATTTATAGAAAATAATAAATTGTTTCGATCCTAGTTTCGGATCGGAATGGATGGATTGGTATGTTGATAAGATTACGCTACATTTACGGTAGCATAATGGTAATGCTGAAGTTCATTCGGGATCCTTACAAAAAAATTAGGAACTCTAATCCCTTTCCAGTAGGAAGGCGGAGCGGAATGGATAGAGGAATGGTTGAGAAATTCCCCATTTCTACAGATTGGCTGAAGGGAAGTACTGTAGTGAAACTAATTAATGGCCGTGTCCCTTTCGTACGACCACCATTGGGAGTACCCGAAGAAAATGATTTTGCATCACTGTTCTCCAGGGTCCTGGAGGGTGGTGTCGTATATTCTACGGGTCATCCAAATCAATTGCTGTCAATTTTTATTCGGATGATCCAGAGGAATCATCATTGAATATGCAATAAAAACTTTTTGAATGACCGGTGGAGATAGATTTAGCTAAAGAAAAAGCTTTTATTGCGGCCCAATATGCTTTTCCCTTCCGAACATTTTTACGAATTTTTTTTTGATCTAGAAGTACGCTTTTTTGGAACTGCCATAAGAAACAATGGGGTTAATTCATATATTCTGATGTGAAAGACATCTTATGTATTTCATTTATTAATTTCTCTCGTAGATAGATAACTCTGCATATTCTTTATCAAAACATGTTGCAAATTGAATCAATCAATTCTCTCGACAAAAACATTAAAAATAATAATGGAATCTACCAATTGAAATTTCAATTTCCATGATATATTATCATATATTTTATATGATATATTCATATAATGATCGATCTTCAAATTGAGATCTTTCTCATTATTTTCCAAATGAATTTCGCTCGGTCCTTGATTCTCCGAGATCATCTCATCCTTCTTGTTCGTGTTCCTGACATATCCTGAATTGAAACTAATGGGATCAAAATGCTCTATGAATCGATTGTAAGATCTTTTCAATTGGAAAGACAGGAAAAGATGTGGAAATATCAACCAATTTTTAGTGAAAGGCTTTAAATATTCTTCCGGTGTTTCATTTCCAAGTTCCATAAAGTTATGTATAGGGAAGAGTTTCATCGAATAGAAATTTTTTTTCTCAATCATACTACTTTTATGATTGAAGTGATATATGAGGATCGATAATGTAAGTACTACTATACCTTTGACCAAAAAATATGGATTGCTTTTACGTAGATCGCGTAAAAGCAACGTACTGAGAATTCTAGGGTCAAAGAGCTTTATAAGGCGCTCCCGGTGTGAAAGGATTTGAATTAAAAATCTCATCAAATTGGATTTGGTCCATGGATTGCATAGAAATTGATAACTTTGTATCTCTTCCAATTTGATTATCCAGGATCTTCCTTTTTTCATTTCTTTGTTACCCCCTCTCTCTCCTTTTTTTTTCATCCCAATGAATAGAATATATAATATAATATTGATTAAATATAATTGGAAAGCTCATGCCAACCACTCGACTCACTACTAAGATATGATGATCAATATTTAATGAAATGGGCGGAAACCCTTTTGTTCCATATGACAATTTGGATATCTTCCAATTGAAGATCTAGCTCCATTTTGGTCATTTCTTCTTTACTACCATGAAAAAGAGCTCATGTAAATGACACGAGCTCTCTGGAGTGAAGAGAGCTATAAGATGAAAAACAAAAATTTGTTTGATGGAAGGGCTTACATTAGGTTTAGGGATAATCAGGCTCGAACTGATGACTTCCACCATGTCAAGGTGACACTCTACCACTGAGTTATATCCCTTCCCTACTCTCATCTGAAAGGAGAACTGACTTATTAATAATAAGTTATCAAGGGGTCGAGAGACTCAAAACAACTCACTATTTTCTCTCGAACAAATTGAAGACAGGCCTTCCTTCTTTTCACACTACTACGAAAAGAAAAAAAAAGGAGAAAAAAGATTGGAGCCTATGTAAATCCTATCGAAAGTAGTATTTCCTACTGACTTGAATCATAACATATGGTCCCGTAAAATCAGTAATATTTTACCTATCTTGATCAAGCAAGTTTTACATGAACATGAAAAATATTTTGTTCAGCATGTTTGATCCGATCTAGCACTAGTGTGTGCGGAAAGGACTCAATATTGTTTGGAAGAACAAGGAGAACAAGATCAAGTAAAGATTATACAGAGATGATATGGATCAAATTGTTCTTCTTGCACTAAGGAGAAGACCCTATGCAACCAACCATTAACTAATTTATATAAATAAATTTACATCCTACCGGAACATAATTTGTAACTAGCACTGCTATCCTCTCGTCTAGCGAGCAAATATTTACCCCCGTGGATTGAAATAATTCTTGATCTGGATCGATGTAAGAGTACAACTACATTTCTGAAATCCATGTTGTCTCTTCGGAACAGGTTGACCCCTTCGCTCTCTTGTGGTACAATCCTCTTCCCACTGAGCTCTCACTTTTCTACCGGTCCACAGAAACAAGATATAGGACTGATGCCAGCAGTTCATCATAGGAAAAAGGACTCACCAAGCTATATCACTGACTAATCAGATCAAAAAGAACTTCCTTTTTCGTATACTCTCCCTGGCCATATCGATTGCTATTCGTGGGACTTACGCAGTCGATCAGATCATATCTCAGATAGATATGGATATATAGCCCCCTCAACATAGGTCATCGAAATGATCTTGGACAACCCCAAAAAAAGCACGAAAGTCAAAATCTTTCATTAAATTGAAACCTGTTCAAACTCGAACAGTGTATAACCAGATGGATAAGCTCACATTAACTCGTCAATTTCGAATCCAATTTGTGATTTGTAGGAATGATATATCGAGATATCAAGAAGGAATTAGCATGTAATAATGTCGATTCATATGATAGAGTATTTCTTCAGGCGCTGTACTTATAGGATGGGAATAGAGAAGGAAGAGGCAATCCCCAAGATTTTGCATAATCTTTTTTACCTAAAATAAAAAATAGGATTCATTAGTTTTTTATTAGAATACGAAAATGTGTTTGACTAAATTGGTTCCAGTTACTCTTTGAGACACAATGCATAAAGGAAGGGAATATGAAGATTCTCGAACAACGAAAATAATCCAACCTACTTCGAAAAAAAAAAATTGAACGAGAAGCCATATGAGGTGCAATTCTCATGTACGGTTTTGTAGAGTGATAGTGAAGAAAACTTATCTGTCAACTTTTCCACTATCACCCCAAAAAAACCAAACTCTGCCTTACGTAAAGTTGCCAGAGTACGATTAACCTTTGGATTTGAAATCACTGCTTATATACCTGGTATTGACCATAATTTACAAGAACATTCTGTAGTATTAGTAAGAGGAGGAAGGGTTAAAGATTTACCCGGTGTGAGATATCACATTGTTCGAGGAACCCTAGATGCTGCCGAAGTAAAAGATCGTCAACAAGGGCGTTCTATTGCGTTGTATATTCTTACTTATCTAATACTTGTATCATTTCATGATGATGCCATGTGAATTTCTAGGAACATGTTAACTATATAGCTAACCTAATAACGAACGTTTTTTCAGGGGAATAGAGCAGGCTACCGTGGAAAAAAACGATCTTATTTTTCAGGAGATTTGGAACTATTATATGTCCAACGTTTAATATCGAAATCATTTTCGAAGTTTTCCCTGATTGTTTCAACAGAAAATTAAAAATACCTTGACCTTTTTAGAACGGGTTCAATTCAAATAGCAATGATTTGAAACACTTTTTTATACACTATTTTGTAAACCTAAGGACTTGATCGTATAGATATGTAAAATACAGGATTTCCAATCATAGCAAAAGAAAGAAAGGGAACGGATACTCAATCGAGAGTGAGTAAACAGAATTATATGCATAAATAATATATCTCATCTATGCAAATAGAATCATGTGGAAAGCCGTATTCGACGAAAGTCGTATGTACGGTTTGGAGGGAGATCTTTCATACCTTTAGAGATCCACCCTACGATATGGAGTCAAAAAGCCAAAATAAATGATTTTCAGCCTTTATGAAATATATTCTTAAACCTTTTTCACACTCATGTCACGGCGAAGTACTGCAGAAAAAAAAACTGCAAAATCCGATCCTATTTATCATAATCGATTAGTTAACATGGTGGTTAACCGTATTCTGAAAAACGGAAAAAAATCATTGGCTTATCGAATTCTTTATCGAGCCATCAAAAATATTCAACAAAAGACGGAGAAAAATCCACTATCTGTTCTACGCCAAGCAATACGTAGAGTAACTCCCAATGTAACGGTAAAAGCAAGACGTGTGGGTGGATCGACTTATCGAGTTCCCACTGAGATAAGATCAACCCAAGGAAAAGTACTTGCCATTCGTTGGTTATTAGGGGCATCTCGAAAACGTCTGGGTCGAAATATGAAATTCAAATTGAGTCACGAATTAATGGATGCTGCTAGAGGGAATGGCAATGCTATACGCAAAAAGGAAGAGACTCATAGAATGGCAGAAGCCAATAGAGCTTTTGCACATTTTCGTTAACTCGTAAACAGGATCGAGATCTACCTATCTATATAGTGGATTTACATATTCTGATAAATTCGAAATTGATTCCCATTCAGATCGGGCAATATTTTTATTGGAACAAAAGAGAAAAAAGAAGAAGGAAAGAACCTAAATAATAGATAGATCTAAGTCCTCTTGGGGAGGCTTCCTTAAGGAAAAAGGAGATAGATTATGGAGGAATATTCGATCCTATTCATGAGGATTATGCAAATCTCCTAAAATTGGAAGTTAGAAACTGTTTCTACTCTTTCGGAGATTGAAATAAATTACTAATTTATGATCTAACATGTACAAAGTGAAAACTTCATTTTCAATTATACCCTGAGATCGTTTGAAATAGTTTCATTTGCTTTTATTCCATTCTGGCTTATGGTCTTTCTTGGCTATATGGTCTCTCCAGGGGGAAAGATTGAGCTGAGCTTCAAGAAATAGTAAATGATCTTATAGATACACAAATGTATCACTCTCCAGGAATTTGGATTGCGCTTATATCCATAACTATAGGAATTGGATCCGAACTTTTTCCAGTCTCTTTTAATCAATGGACCCCTTATGAAGAAGTGCAATTCATTTTACAAATTATTACCTCTCTAATAAAATAGAGTGAATATATATCCATCTTTCTTTTTTAGAAATGTTTCTATCTCTAAAAACTCTATGGACATGTGGAAAAGAGAAAGAAAAGGACTGTTACCCCTACCTCCACTCGGACCAATACATCACTTTTACCGAAAAAAAAAATTTAATTTTTTTTTTTTTCGGTAAAATCACAATTAGGGTAAAGCAAGGTCAGAAACAACTAATATCTTTGAATGAACAAAGATATTTTAGGTATTGGTAATACTTTCTATTGATTCAATAGATTTGGTCTTATACATACGCGAGGAAGGTAATAAAAAAAGGAATCAATTTATTATTTTCTTCCTTCTTTATCACTTAGGAATCGCGTGAGGTTCAAGTCCCATGCACGGTTCTGAATGAGAGAAAGGAGTGAGGGGTCCTATTTTCGACAACTCTATCATTCCAATCGTTTCTTTTCTTTCGTTCCAAAACAGCTGCTCCAGCCACTAAACGCATAGCAATGGATATATATGCACATATAGAACGGATAGGATCCTTGACATATTGTTATTTTGTACCATATTCAATTTTTTAGGTTTCTATTGAATTGAAAAAGAAAGGATGTTCAGTCGTCTTCTTTATGTATATGAAATCTCCTTGAGATAATGAAAATAAAAATAAAATTGGATGATATATGATGAACCTATATGACCAATCTATATCAATACTTGAATACGCTATCTATAACATATATTCTATGTTCATAGATCAGAATATTTTTTCATATATATATATGCATGGAATAGAATTCACTTTTGGGATGCCTTGATGGTGAAATGGTAGACACGCGAGACTCAAAATCTCGTGCTTAAGAGCGTGGAGGTTCGAGTCCTCTTCAAGGCATAATATTGCTCATGCTTATTGAATGAGTAATTCAATGGCAAATCTCGTACGCGAGTCTCTCAATATATTGGGATATATTCTCTGTTTATACGAGGTATTCCGACGATTACCTACAAGTTAACGCTGTTGGAATAGGACAATGGATCACAGGTAGGATCAGATCTTCTCTACCTAATGAGGAGTCCATTCCGAATCCACCCTCGTATTATAAGGTATGTTTCATTAAGGCCACAGATTGAGAAGATCGATACATAGATTGACCATATACCACCTCTCTCAAGATCTTGCAAGATCCACGAATTACGACCGAACCTCAACAACTATATCCATGTCGGATCCTGTGACTCTATCCTTTCCTCTCTTCGGAATAGTGTGGGAAAAAAGAATGCTAGAACCAAAATAGAGGAAATAAGGAGTAAGCATAGTCTAGTAGAGAATATCTCTCTCATTAAGTTCAAGAAAATTGGCTTGTCTTTACT
This sequence comes from Pinus albicaulis, assembly GCA_034641835.2. Lineage (NCBI taxonomy): Eukaryota > Viridiplantae > Streptophyta > Pinopsida > Pinales > Pinaceae > Pinus > Pinus albicaulis. The sequence continues at coordinate 1,448,492,194 of CM076580.1, forward strand.
ATGCTTACTCTTACATGGTCGAAATCTCGGAGTGAAGAACCTATCTTCAAATTAAAGATCTATCAAGTCTTTTTTTTTTCCTCCAACATACTTACTATATTTGTACAATACCAAGAAAGGATTCATTATAGGATCTTAAATTGGAGCATATATAGAACAGAACCTCTCATTGATTCCCATGACCCTACTGCTCGGTCAATTTTCTTTTACTTCATTCCAGATTCTCCCAGCTGATATGAAATCTTAATCCTGTTGTATAAATTGAGTGTTCAGTTTCATTCGGAAAAATACATTCCTTCTCCAACAATGTCTTTGTAATTTGATCCAATAACACTCTGTTAGATAGGAACAGATTTGATAAATATTGATAACTCTCGAATAGAGTATTATAAAGAAAAGATTCATTAGATAATAAACTATTGGTTCCGAGCCATCTTTTTTGGCGATGAATTAATGATTGGAAGCGGTCAACCCTTTCTCTCGAATTTTCGATCAACCAACATTTATATAAATATGGAGAAGAATATGGTTGTATACATTCCAAGTGGATACCAATTTCTTGAATGTGTTTGAAATGCTCGATATGTCTATGTCTAAGAGACAATGGTTTCCATGAATTCATGATCAAAACCGAATTGATCTCGTATTTTGAATCATATCTATGAAAAGCACTTTGGAAAATTTTTTTAGGGAAAAAATTAGGTTTTGCTAGTAATCTCCTTGAACCATAAGTAATATAAAGCCTTTTCAGCAGTTCTTCGTCTGCGAAAAATTCTCGGCGTGAAAACACAGGGCACTGCTCTTGAAATAGGAAGGGATCCCAAATAAATCGTTTTCCTCGACAGAACGTGGGTTTCTATGAGGATTTATATTTCCTCGGATATTGTCTAGCAAATTTCGATCTTTCTATCTGCACTTTTTTCTTCGATCCGAACCGATACGAAGATCCCAATGAATTGGGTGTTTTTGTATGATCGAATCGATTACTGCGAAGAAAACTAAGACGCTAGGTCCTAGGAGTCCAAACTACGCTCTTTATTAATTCTTCATCCATATCCATATCCCTATACATTTTTTTTGTGGCGAGAGTAAAATTCAATTCATATTCTTTCAGAAATCGTATCATATGATTATTTCTCATTTTGGGTTGAGGAACAAATGTGATTTGATCCTTATCGAACTTACTCTGATCCTTATCGGACTTACCCCGACATATTCCTAACCTAGAAAATGGAAACTCCACCAGAATACTTTCTAAAAGACTAGAAGCTAGATCAAGATCATGCTCGGCGAATTTATCGAGAGGAATCCAATTCTCTCTATTTCGTTCCGATATAGACCAAGAATCTCGAGCCGCTGATCCGGCCAAGCAACCTAAAATATGGGGAAGTATGGTCAATTCCTTCATAGTTGTTTCGGAAATCGAAGGTTCTAAATACCATTCGGACAAATAACAAAACCTTTTCTTCCATAATTCCTTTTTGGTAGATAGAGGATTCATGGGAGAATTCCTTCTAAGCGTATTTTGTATAACAACCTTTCCTACTTTGTAGATAAGTCTTTCGTCATTTTGACCGGATCCAACCTGATTATCCATAGATTGAAGATGACAAATTTGACTATAAATAGCGTATCGAATTGTATTAGTGTCTATAACTGATTTCTTTCGGGTAATACTAGTTATTAAGGCTTCATTAGCCAGTGCTGCTAGATCTCGTGCATCAGAATCTATGGTTATAGATCCAAATTCATCGGGACAGGATACCTATTTTTCCGAGTATAATCCCTTGCTACATAAAAGAATAGGAAATTCCCTTTGTCACTGTGGGATAACAAACATTTGAATATTGATCGAGCTATCTAATCGATTTGGAGCTATTAGAGTTGGATCCACTCTTTGGGGGATATGAGTCGAAGCAATAAAAAGAATATTTCTAATAGAATCTTTCTCACCACCCCTAGAAATATAGTTCAATAATAAACCAAGGAAAGAGTCAGTGAAGCCTAAACAAAATAAATGGGTAATTGTGTCATTGACATTCAGTTCATGAATGTTTGGAATCCATATTATACAAGGAGACATTCTTTTCGCCAATTCGAAGGTAATATGGAAATGGTCTATTGTGTCTCTCCAAAAAGTATTAAACTCGGTAGGAATACGTCCAGGATCAGGGTAATATAAAAACTTACCATACAAGAGCTTCTTCAGAGATATTCTTATTAAAGGAACATATGAGTCTGCTGCTAGACTTTTGATCAAATAGGATCGGCCAGTTCCCATAGGACCTATAAGTAAAATCCCTTTGGAAAATAATGATCCTGAGTGGAATGAGAAAGGAATTTTGGGGTTGGGTTGACACAATATTTGTGAAGAGGTAATCTTCTGATAAAAAGCAAGGAATATCCGGTTTTCTGCTAAACAAAACGGATTTAACTCGTAATTCATTAGACCTTTTTGATAAGTGTGGGCCAAATATCGTAAGTGAATAAGCCCCGGCTGTCCAGTGATTTGATCTCCAAATTCCTTCTTGAGGAAAATATGACTTACGGTCATATTTGATTCAAATTGAGAAAGGTTTTTTTCCGTCATTAGAAACTGAACTAGTATTTCCATCTCTTTTTCGGAGATATCCATGCTAGAGCACAATCCGTTCAACTCTCTTATTATAGTTATAAGCAAATTGAGCTTTCTATTCTTCCTCTTCCTCTTCGTAGAAGGAAGACTTTCTATGTCTATATAATAAAGAAGGTAATTATACACGGGAGGATTTATCAGTTTTTGCAACTCTATCACGTATGATGGATCCTCTAAATATTGGATGAGTTCAAATTCTATCTTTAAATTGATAAAGGCAGAATAAATCACTTTAAAATATCAAATAATAGAATATGTAAGAACGAAAAAAGGGATAAGAATCCCATATTCATACCTCCGAGCATTTAGTAATCTAAGATGTGTCCATTCTCGATCACTAGTTTTCTCTATGAAACAATCCTCGCAGGAAGAGAAAAAATTATTTATAAGAGTCGTTCTGAATCTCAAATTCAAAAGATTGGTTAGATTCGTTCTCAATTTCAATTTGATAGGTTCCCATAATGGATGAGAAAGTTCCCACAATATATTCCATTTAAGCATAATATTATGCTTAATATCTTGCAAAATAGAAACAAATGGATTACTACCATGTAGTAATATCTCTGGAAGAGTATATAAAAGAATATTTTCAAGATAGTTACACCATGCAGAGGTAAAAAACCATGGCATATATGTTTTGAACAAATCCCATTTTGACAAAATACTATCTATTTGAGAGATCCTATACATCTCCTGTTTTTTATTAGGTTCATTAAAATGAGGTGATGGTTTAATCTTTTGTTCCTCTTTAGATGAATTAGAAAGGGTACTCCTCCCATCTATGCCCTCGTTTCGAATTATGTTTTTGAAACTTTTGGTTACAAAACAATATTGAATACGATGAAACATTTCCTGGTTCTTATTGGAAAATATTTCAGATAGTAAATCATCTTGATAAGATCGAGTTTGAATAAGACCCACGTTTGAACTAAAACCCCTTTTAAGGCATTTATCCAAGTTGTTTTCTTCTGAATCGGATCTATTGAAAAAAGGTTGGCAAATTTTTTTTTCCAAATTGACTATTTGTTCTTTTGTTAAAGGCATTGTAGAAATTTCTTCAATCGAGGAAATATATCTCTTGTCACGAACGAATGGATTCAATTGATTTAGTAAATTTAAGGATCTGTACAAATCATAGATTAATACAAACGATTGTTCACCACTTCGTTTTCGTTGTAAATATTTAGGTAAGAATATGTTAGATACTTGTGACTTGATCAAAGAAATAGTCTCTTTTTCCGAGTGAACGGGTCCTATTTCACCAATGAGCAAGGAAGATATATTGTTGTGGATGAGAAAAAGATTGAATAATTGTCCATATGTAAGATTCTTCCTTTTTATATAAATCCTTTTCATATCAGAAGGTAATCTCTTCCTATAATTTGGCCGAGGATGATGCAAATAATCAAAAAATTGGAGCGTATTTGCTCCATGAAAAGAAGCTCTCAATGAGCTCTGATCAGATAGTTTCACTGGATTCAACCAATTTTCTCGATCATTGGATATCATCGAAAAATCAGTTTTATCAAACGATTCCATGCGATTCTTTTCATTATAAAAGAATTCAATAATCGATGGATTAATCGGTATATCATTCGGAAAAAATGGTGCAATTGTTCCTTCATCAATCAATAATTTTGATCTTTGTGAAAGATTATGGTCATCCAAAATAAAAAGAAAGGGTTTTAATTTTTTAAAATGAACGATTAGAGTACCCATTAGATCCAACAAGTCATTTATATCTAAGTTATTTTTCTTTAATAGTTGAGGATCAATACTTTTGAGCTTATTCAAGTGAGAATCCAAAATAGAAATGACAATATCGAACTTAGAATTTAAGTTCGATATGATATCGAAGTTCGAGTTTAATATCTTTACGGTATGTTGAAAAAACTGAAAATAATCTTTCCAACCAATTTTGTTTCGATTAGTATTAGTACATGATTCAATTAGATCGAACACTCTTTGAAAATAGTTTTTTTTATAAAAAAAATGTTTCAAATATTTCATAAAGTATTCGGTCTGATGGGACCATTTGTACACATTCAAATTACGATTTATATTTTTATCCGTTCGAATAATAGAACGGTTCAACCATTCTCTCTGAATTTTTTTCCAACTTGATGAATGCCGGTCAATTGTATCTTTCGTTACATTATTCAAATTTTCATTTTCTATCCAATTTGTTCGAATTTGATTCTTTAAATTGTGACTGAACCTATTTATAAAATAGAATCTATTGAATAAATTTTCCGAATACCTGGAAATTTTATACCGAATTGATTCATACCAACTCAAAGCTTCAGTTATATAATTGTTAAAGGGAGTTCCTATCTCTAAGCGATTTAGAGATTCATACCAACTCAAAGCTTCAGTTCTATAATTGTTAAAGGGAGTTCCTATCTCTAAGTGATTTTTGGAATCGATTTGGCTCAATTGTTTGTCGATTATTTGATCTAAATAATCATCCGCTTTATCAATAATATTGAGTAGGACCCATAAAGATTGATTCTTCAATTTTTCTATGTGGTTGAAGATCCGATCCGATCTCAACGATCCATTCTTGTTGAGTTCATATAATGGATTCATGTAATAATAAATATTACAAGAAATTTGATCATGAACCTGACTAGGCTTAGTTATTGATAGAGTGAATTGATCTGTCATTTCCAGAACAATTTTTTTTTGTTTTCGATCGAAAATTGTTGTGCAATATGTTAAGAATATTCCATCCGGGATCTGATGGAATAGGACAATTTGAGGAAGGATTTTCAATTTCAAAATATGTTTTGATCTTCCATAGATCAACTATCCTATTCATTAATGAATAGGATTTTGAATCCCTTAAATATTGGGAAAAAACATTTTGTTGTCTTTTCAATAACCTTTTGGATAAGTTGAAATCCTCAATGGGCTTTTTAGTAGCACTAGGACCACCCTTACACGGTTCATCCATTGGCCATATGTAAAAAAAAGAATAACGAATTGATTTTGTAAAATTTTCAATGAATCTTTTCCTTTCCAAAGGAAAGGAATTCTCTTCTGTATATCTTTGATCTTCTGTAAATAATTCTTTCGCCCAAGAAATTGGATAATATTCTGATAAACACTTTGAGGAAAAATCCGATTCTATTTCTATTTTTGTTTGTTCTCTTTCAATAAATGAATCTTCACAAAGATCTTTTTCAGGTTCCCAATACTCATTTTCGGTTGAATTAAGAGTCGAGTCGATCTTCAAATTGAGATCTTTCTCATTATTTTCCAAATGAGTTTCACTCGGTCCTTGATTCTCCGAGATCATCTCATCCTTCTTGTTCATGTTCCTGCCATATCCTGAATTGAAACTAATGGGATCAAAATGCTCTATGAATTGATTGTAAGATCTTTTCAATTGGAAAGACAGGAAAAGATGTGGAAATATCAACCAATTTTTAGTGAAAGGCTTTAAATATTCTTCCGGTGTTTCATTTCCAAGTTCCATAAAGTTATGTATAGGAAAGAGTTTCATCGAATAGAAATTTTTTTTCTCAATCATACTACTTTTATGATTGAAGTGATATATGAGGATCGATAATGTAAGTACTACTATACCTTTGACCAAAAAATATGGATTGCTTCTACGTAGATCGCGTAAAAGCAACGTACTGAGAATTCTAGGGTCAAAGAGCTTTATAAGGCACTCCCGGTGTGAAAGGATTTGAATTAAAAATCTCATCAAATTGGATTTGGTCCATGGATTGCATAGAAATTGATAACTTTGTATCTCTTCCAATTTGATTATCCAGGATCTTCTTTTTTTCATTTCTTTGTTACCCCCTCTCTCTCCTTTTTTTTTTTCATCCCAATGAATATAATATATAATATAATATTGATTAAATATAATTGGAAAGCTCGTGTCAACCAACCAATACCCTTATACCACTGGATATAATTTATTTCAATGAAATATGAAAATGACAACAAATCGGATCCAGCCCGATTTTTTTTATCTTCTTTTATGGGCGAACGACGGGAATTGAACCCACGCATGGTGGATTCACAATCCACTGGCTTGGTCTACTTGGCTACGTCCGCCCCGGAAAAACAAGCCAATTTATCTATCTACAGTCATTTAT